>JAEMWC010000962.1:247500-282500 GCA_016490735.1 Pachyseris speciosa | reverse complement strand
AAAACACGAAGATGTCGCCGCCATTTTGTTGATAGCCGCTACTCACTGTCTATCACAGAATAGATAGCGAGTAGCGTAGCCAATCAGAGAACGGCATTCGTGATAGAACGCTAGTAGACTTAGATAATACATTATCACGCTATTATCAAGTAAGCTGAAGCCAGTTAGTGCTTAGGGCACTAAGGGCACTAAGCCCCCCCTCCCCCTTCCTCCCCCGATAAGCTTACTTTGTCACTCGTAAATGTGTTAAACACTGGACTGAAGACGAAACTAATCTGAGCTTTTGAAGCAGAGGGAAAGGCCTAAAACTCGGTTTTCACCGGAATCGCTTCTGCGAACTCCAACTGAAACGAAGGTAATAGATCGAAGTAATATCAAAAATGTTCGTTGTAAGGAGAGGCAAGAAGAGCAACAAAGCTCAGCTAGAGGCATGACCTCAACTCCATCAGCGCGTGACCAGAGATGTTTATTCTAGAAACTAGAATTGAGGCGCAAGCATTGAAAGCAACATCAAAAATGCTTGATTTCGAGGAAGACTAAGGAACACATATTAAAGCTATAAAATGCCAGTTGTTGTAAACTTAACATCGATGTTAGTCATCGACCGGAGCCCGAGACATGCTTCACTGTTTGTTTGTGGGGTAATATAAATAGTGTAATGCATGGCTTCATTACACGAAAAGTTTCTAAGTCCAACAAACTCCGGATAAACTCCAAAAGAGCCATTGAATAAAGTAGTGACAACTGAGGCAAGCCAATTACGTCTAGAACAGTGTCCTTTATCATAAAATGTGTTCCAAATTTTAAAAGAATGTATCAAATAATCAAAACCATTGTTGTAGAAACACACGCTTAGTATAATAGCCCGAAGCAACTGTTTCGCATCACAACCCATCCAAGATGGAACGGATTTAACATGGAAGCATAAGGTCTAAACACTTGTCAACTGTTTTTAAGTGTTATTTATAAAGTAAGCTTAGTTTACTCTCACGGTACTGTCTCTTGATAAAAAAAAGGTATCTCTAGTTTCGTTTCCTCCATTTCTTTCCGTTATCATATCTTTTTAATAAGTTAATTTTCAACTGACAAAGACAGCACTGCCGACGACAAAACTACCTGTAGGATAATACTAAACTACTAGTAAAACAACGTCGAAAATTTCAAGGCTTTTTGTGCCTTGTCTATCGGATTGCATATTGTGAGCTCGAGATTTCTGTTGCGTGATAGCTGATGAGGGCCCAGCCTGTATCTCACGTAAACAGAGAACGGCATTCGTGATGGAACGCTAGTAAATTTAACTAATCAACGTTAGTGCTTGCATTAATACACACCATCTCACTCGTAAATCCCTTCAACACTGGTCGTTTATGTAGACGGAGTCATGCCATAAGACCACATTGAAGTTCTGTTAAGCTGAGTGAACGAAAGAGAAATCGTTTTTCACCAGAATTGCTTCAGAGAGAAACAACTGAAATCGACATTAACAAACGGCACTATGTAGGAAGAAATAAGGTAACAAAATATCAGCTTTAAGCTTCACATTGGCTTTATAGGCGACCGGAAATGTTTATCTAAGAACTCGCACTGAAACGCAAGCATTCGAAGCAACACTGAAAATAATTGATCCAGGAAAACACTGGAAGACATAAGCAACAAAGTCTCAGTTGCAAGGTTCACAGGTTCACATAAGCATAAGATAAGATAAGATATGTAGCATAAGATAGGTTCATCGACCGGAACCCCAGTCATGCTTTGCAAACTGATTAATGGTTACCTTAGAGTGAGTACAGTACCATTGCTTCCAGACTTAGACATGTTCAAAACTGCTGCAGATAAGGTCTGCAGAGACGGGCAGTTGCTCCCAAAGTGTTGTTCTATTAAAAGAAGGTCTGATCATAGACACAGGCACGTATCTGCCCCTAAGGTCACCTAAAACAAAGACTATTTCAATTTCAATTTTAAAGCTACCATTTTTGCGGCTTTTTACTATCTGACGAGCCAAATGCATTAAAAAGCGTCATTGGTCCGTATCGTACCCGGCAAGAAGCGATGTTTGGTGAAAAAAATGTTTTGACTGTAGCAATGAAAATGATTTTTTAAATTACTGACATCACTTTATTACAGAAATTTAGCTTAAGAACAAAGAGAAACTGTCTCTTCTGAACTACGATACAGCTGTACATCCAAGAAGAATCATATGGTCTACTGTCTGCTGTCTACTGATAGATAATCCATGATGTAATATATCAAAAGCGAGTGCGAGTGTTTCATCAGGGGTTCCGAACACCGAGAAACAGATGAAAGCCTGACGCCGAAGGCGGAGTGCTTTTAGTGTTTCGAGGTGTTTGGAACCCCTGTTGAAACACGAAGCACGAGATTTTGATACGGCTTCTCAAACTCGCATAAAAATACAATGGGATATAGCAAATATATTATCTCTATAATTAGCACCGATTGCTTTAACGAGCAATAGCGAAAACATTCTTTCGAATTTTTCACAACTCTTTGCATACATTTTGTGGGAGTTGTTTCTTTCGCGTCAGTAGTCATCCGCTGTAGTTGACACATGATGGCGGAGATCACGGACAAAGCGAGTCGTTTTCGTCCGCCTAAAACCTTATCCGATGTCCAGTTCATAGCTTATGAGTCCGTCCCAGCTTCTACAAAGTACAAAAGTACCATGGCAGCTGGAAAGAGAGACGGAAGTAACCATTTTGGATCATGACAAGCGATCTAATCAAAGATTATGACTTACACGAGGTGAATTTGTTCCCCTGTAAAATATAGGAAATGGATACTGTTTCTCTTAACTAATAGCTTGCGAAGAAAACGTAAAGCTTGTGGGATGTGGCTGGAGTGACAAGGATACTTCACAAATTAATGTGATCAAGTAAGCTGAAGCCACTCTAAGGGCACTAAGGCCACAAGGTAGCGGGCATTACCCCTTAAATCTACCAAAGCAAAGATTGAGCCCAAGCATTAGCAGCCATGGACAGCTGTTTCGGCCTTGTTAGGCCTCATCAGCATGGCATAGCTAATGCTCAGGCTCAAGTACCTACATATCAATAAAACAGGCAATGAAACAGGCCTAAAATTATCCGCTCTGAGGGTATCGGTCCTTACGCTTTGCTGTGGAAATTCTTTCCGTAGGCCTTTGAGTGCGGAGATTAATTCAAAAAAGGATAAAGGACACACGGTTTCAAGTTATGCTTGTCCTGGAAAGCAGAGAGGGACAGAAATTTGGAATTCGAAGAACCTTCCATTAGGTGGTGAACTCTTTTGATGCCCTTCTTAAACCACTCTCTTTAAAATACTGAGTGACGATCTATTCTTACAAGAGAATTGAATCATAGGGGGTGTGAAATATAGTCTCACTAGATACTACATTGGCCTCAAAATTTATTTCCGACCAAGCTACAAGCGTTTCTTTGAAAAAAGGGTCTATATCCGTGGTCAAAAGAGCGGTCTCTTTCTTGTCTAGGTTCCCAGTAAGAAAAGCTCCCCCCCCCCCCCCCCCCCACCCAATTTTTCAAGTTCTATGTGAAAAAAGCTCTTCCATGCACTATTATTTTCCTCGTTTTAATATTCTTTTATCCGGGTGGATTTCAAAGCTTTATTGAAAGAGGCGATGTCTATCATTCTAAGTCCACCTTCCGGGTAATCATTTATCGTAATGTTCCTTTTAACCTTGTCTTGTTTCTCGTTCCATAAAAAGTTAAAAAACAGTGAATTTATTTCATTGATTGTTTCAGGGTTTGTTGGGCAGGACGAGAATGCATAGACCGAAAAGGCCAAGTCTCCGAAAACTCCAAGTAGGCCAGTAGGCCAGTACTCCTGGCCTCTAACTTTCTCCAGCTTATCTTTGTAATTTAAAGCAGTGCTTTCATCTGGGTTCGTTGAAAACCAAACCCTAAGGGCCTTTACCTGATGGGTCTGCAATTTTTTAACAGATTTAGGTCTGCCTCTTTCTTGGGAATAAGCTTGATTATTCCTCGCTTTCGGGAAACCGAAAGCTCTCCAAATTCATATGAAAAATTTAACGCGTCTATTAATAAGGTTGCCAGATCCCTCCAAAAAAACTTTATAAAATTCTGCAGGGGAAGCCATCTGATCCGGAGATTTCCCATTTGCCATACTCTTCAGGGCAACAAGACATTCTTCAATGTTTAGCAGCCCTTCGCAGCTGTCAGTTTCCTCATTTGAAAGGCATTTTCCAGTTGCCTGAGTGAAAAAAACACTGTCTGCGGAGTTGTGCGCATTAATTGTTGAGGTGTTCAGATTCTTATAGAAAGATTCACAATCTTCTAAAATGTCCTTGTCTGTATGCGCGTAGGTCGTGTCGCTTGTTCTAAGCTGCGTTATTGTTCCTTGCTTGCAATGGCGTTTTTCAAGATTAAGAAAATATTTGGTGTTCTTTTCACCTTCATTATACCATTGGGATTTGGATCTCAAGATTGCTCCTTTTGTTCGGTATTCAATTATTTCCTACAGTTCACGCCTTTTGATCTCGAGATCTGTCCATAATTCAGCCCTTTCATTTTCCTTAACATTAGCGCTACTGAGACTTGATTGTCTTCTCAATCTCCTCTTCTCTCCTTATAATTTTCTTTTTTTCCCTCGCCCCGTATTTCAGAGATTCTTCCCTCACTTTCAATTTGACCATTTCCCATAAAAGGCTGGGAGATACTGAAATATCACCAGCGTATTCATCTTTCGTTCGTTGAATAGCTAATTTGATGCAGTTTATATATTCAATCTCACAAAGGAAATAAGTATTTAGTTTCCAAAAACCTTTACCGCGAGCATTGGAGTGTACTGAAATTTGTAAAGTGATCATCGAATGATCAGTTTTATAGCCAGGTATTATATCGGTACAAAATGTATTACAGAGGGTGCTTTGACTGATAAGAAAAAAATCAAGCCTACACTGAACTTCAGGGTTTTTTTTGTCTCCACGTGCATCTATTTTGGGCAGGATTCATAGCCCGCCGCACATCTCACAGAGCTCACAGACAACATCTCGTGCTTTTTGATGAGTTCGGGCAAGGCCGCCTTTCTTATCTTTGACAATATCAAGAACAAGATTGAAGTCACCGCCAAATATTATTTCATCACAATTAAATTTTTTCAGTTGCTCACATACAGTAATAAAGAAATTTGGATTATCATTATTTGGTGCGTAAATGTTCACGAGTGTGAAGCACTTACCACTGGTTGACAAATCACAAATAAGAAAACGGCCCTCGGGGTCAACATGCGTGGCGGTAATTTGAAAGCAAAAATTATTGTTAAATAAAATGGCAACACCCGCTTTTTTGGTTGAACAGCAACTGAATAGCACTTGGTAGCCCCACTCTGCTCGCCAGTCGTTTATATTTTCCTTGCTGCAGCGCGCCTTCTGAATAAAATAAACTGACATATTTTTGGAACGCAGCCAATTGAAGATCTCTCTCCTTTTGGTCTTGTCCCTAGTCCCCGAACATTAATAGAAGCTATTTTAAGATCCATGTCACTCCATTTTTTTCAGACCTAGTAACGGCCATCTATGCATAAATGCGGTCCCAAAAGGGTGACGTGTATACTGAAGAAACACACAAAACAAAGCTAACTACAAAACACGCAACAAAACTTATCAAGACAAAGGGTTGAGAGGTAGCCAACGTAGAACAAATAATTGTAGGCGATCATTTCCACAGAGGAAACCGTCCATCCGCCACATTCTGTTTGGTTAAAATAAAAAACAAAACAAACATCTGGAAAGCAGCCCACATTAAACAAACTAAAGACATTTTTCAGGCGGAAAAAGGTAGTGAACAAAATCCATCGTGACCTCAAGCTACAAATTCTTTACCCACAGGCCATAATCTACCCTTAATGTACAACTTATCTGGTTTAGAGGCGCTAAAGTTTGCTGGTAAGCCAATCCGTCTTGTTCTTTTCAAAGTCTCTAATTGAGGTCTCCGTTTTTCAATGATCTCGGCGGGTAGATCCCTAAACATCTGATAACCAGTTCCTTTAAGTCGGTGGCCCCGTGCTAATATGTGTTCACAGTCCTGATATCGGAGGAAGCGTGCTAGAATTGGACGTGTTTCACCCTCTTTGAACCTGCCCGTACGATGAACACGCTGTATTTCCACGCTCCCCGCATCTGCAAAACCAAGATCTTGCTCCAAAAAGCACCTTAGCACTTCCTCAGTGTCCTCCTGATGTGCCGTTGTTGACTTCTCAGCAATGTTTATGAATTTTATGTTTCCACGGCGCGAGTAAGCCTCCAAGTAGAGATTCTTCATGTGTAGGCATGCATGTGTGCTAACTTGTCTTCCTGTTCCTTTAACAAATGAATGAAGGGGATTAGTTTCTAAAGAAACTGTGGTGCTGCGTCGGTGGGGGAGTGAAACACGAAAATTTGGTTTATCAACGGAGTTGATAATGTAAATTGACCACCGTACAGGGATTCGATTAGCTGACGTTTCGAGCGTTAGCCCTTCGTCGGAGCGAATCGAGGAATTGTGGGTTGTGTATGGTTTATATACAGAAAATGGAGCTACGCTATTGGTGGTAACATGGTAACGTGAAAAACAGGAATAAATTGAATAAGGAATAAGTGCCAGGTTGTTCAGTTGTTTTGAATGCGCTTTTAACTAGAAAGTTACCTACATTTTTGTCGCGTTTGAATGAAATCAGCGGTGGTTCCGAAAAGATTCTAGCAGTTTCTGGATCATTTTGCAGTATCTTAAAGTTATTAAGAATGATGGCTTTAACTGGGTTATTATGCGGGTGAAATGTGAGGGTGAATGGAATTCTGTCATTCTTTTCCTTTTGTGACGTCTGTAGTGCTGACTGTTGATCAATCTGCTGAGCGCGGTGATGGCCCAATTGAACCACAGAATCAGGATAGCCACGTTTCTCGAAAAAATGGCACATTTCCTCTGATTTGTTGGAAAAATCAGAGTCATCACTACATAGAGGTCGGAGTCTAAGAAATTGACAATAGGGAAAAAGCGCATTCAAAACAACTGAACAACCTGGCACTTTTAAATGCGCGCGCTCGCGATGCAAAACTTGTCCTTTCATTCAAAACACTGACAAAATATCGGGCCCTAAGCGATCTGTTAAGATCACTGATCGTTTCACGTGTACCTCCGCAAATGTTATCTATTGCATAACCTGCACGTTATGCAAAAAGTTATACATCGGCGAAACAGGAAGACGACTAGGTGACCGATTCCGAGAACATCTTTGTGATGTTGAGAAAGATGACAAAGACGCATCCAAACCTGTCGCTCGGCATTTTAATCTCCCTAACCATTGTAAACAACACATGTCAATCTCCGGCCTTTCCCTACATTTAGGTACCACGGAAAGCCGTAAAAATCTCGAGCAAAAACTGATCTTTCAAATTGGCACTCTTAATCCCCACGGTATCAACGAGCGCTTTTCATTCAATTAATTTATTCCTGTTTTTCACGTTACCATGTTAACACCAATAGCGTAGCTCCATTTTCTGTATATAAACCATACACAACCCACAATTCCTCGATTCGCTCCGACGAAGGGCTAACGCTCGAAACGTAAGCTAATCGAATCCCTGTACGGTAGTCAATTTACATTATCAACTCCGTTGATAAACCAAATTTTCGTGTTCCTGTTCCTTTACTTTATCTCTTAATATTACCAAGTTCTTGTCACATTCCGCTTCTTTCGTCTTTAGTTCCTCAAGGTCCTTGTTATGACTGTTGATGCCTTTTTGCATCTCAATGATTTCGCCTCTGGCCGAAGAGTCAAAAGCTTCCAATCGTTCCGTTCTACGTTCAAGGTTTTAAATGTTATTTTCAATCTTTCTTAGGGAGCTTTCGATGTCATCCAGTTTTTCGAGCTTCTGCTAAATTTTTTGGAGTTTACTTGCAACGTCTGCGGACATATCAAGCGCCGTTAAGATCTCGTCTTCTTCGGGTTCCCTGGCAATGGCGTTCTCCGCGTGTTCCTCAACTAATAACAGATTTTTCGGCTTCTTTGCTTCCGGGGATTCCCGAGATTCGTCAGAGGAGGTTGAAGACCTGTTTCTTCGTTTGTTTAAAAAATCTTTCGAGAGGATTCGCCATTCGCTGCTTTCCAAAATGTTCAAAAGCGGCGGACGGTTGAAGGAAGCGACCTACGCTACATTATCAATATACCCCCAAAAAAATCAGAAACAAAACAGGCACCGCCATTTGGGGTTACTGCAATGAGACAGTTAATATGGAAGAGAAATTATTCCCCTACCTAGCAAAGTTCCTTCAACATTCCACTCTAAACTCTGTACAGTCAACAATGCACCTTATATTTCTCATGGTTTTGAAAACCTTTGGAAGAAAATCTCCTGAGTTGGGCTTTCTGCGAAAACATGGCATTTTGCATGTCTCTAAATGTTACATACATTAGCTGAATGAACGTAGTGAAAATTTTGCATACATATGACTGTTCGATTTTCCTTTGTGGAGTACTGAGAAGAGCTGCAAGAGTCTTGATAGTAAACCCTCTCCTCAGTCTTAAAAGGCAGATTAATAGTTTCTCTCTTGTCAAAAACTCGCTTTTAAGACCAGTTTCTGCACTCTCCGTTGCAGAAGAATCCTTACAGGTCCAATAGTTGATGGTATGCAGAGGACAAACGTCGTCAAGAAAATTATGCAGAACCTCGAACTGTGGAGGTGTGAGACCAACGAAGTATTTCATAAGAGTTGGATCCCGCACGATGTTATCGTATAGTGCGGTCCGGTATGTAATCCCGTAGGACTTTCGAGCCGAAATTGATTTTTTCACTTTTTTGCACTAATTTTGGATCGAATAATAAGAATCCGATAGGGTTCAATTTTTCCGACCCCGTCTTTCCGTGTTTCTGTCTACTTAAGGATTTAATTTATGCTAATTAGATGCGAAAAAGGTTTTGCGAATATCTTTACTCTTAGATTGAAGATACACGGACGAAACCTTATATGAAGCTTGCTCTTGATGACGTACGCCGTATGATATAAATTTGGTTACCATTGCAACCAGTGGTGACGTCAGTTTTGGTGGCGGCCATCTTGGATCTGCCATCCTGGATTTTCGAACTCTCATTTCTCTAAAGCAAAACAGTGCATTTTTAATAAAAATTAACTAACGAATGATTTCCATTACGAGCGCTGTCCAGTTAAGTGCAGAACGTTCTTTATTTTCTTTTCTTTTCCATGTCAATGATGCATTTGTAGTCACTTCCGATGTACACGTCCGATAGGGTATTGACGAGATTCTTTTCACTGTCTGTTTGAATCCTTCGTTTGCCTTAGGTTCATGTTTGACTTGAAGATCAGTTCTCGTGTTTTGGACAACGAACTGACACGCTACATCAACCATTTTTTTGACTTCTTTATCGCGCATCCCCAAAACATCGCATGCGTGCAAGCCAAAGAGCAGATGTGTGAGAAAAAATCTAGAGTAAGGGCAGATTCGGAAAATCTTCAAAGTTTCCATTGAAGGACCGCATCCGGTGCTGCATAATTTCTCCCCGCTACATACGGGCATGGTTTTTAAATGCTCAATGGTATCCCTACTATCTATTTGAGTTGGCAGTACGTCGATAGCATTACTGACCGCTGCTGGCAATACAACTTTGTCAGGCTCATTTTTGCGCAATGAGTTAACAAACTGCCGATTTGGAATCCGCTCACTTAAAAGCTGTTTTAAATACTTTCGGTAGTTTTTCCTGACTCGGTAATTTCCATCGGAAACCTCTTTAATATCACCTCGTACTTGCCATTTACTTCAGCCATATTCAAGCTGACACTGTCTCCCGCAAGCGTGTTCTGAACTGCCAGAACTAATTCTTCATCACACGCCGAGCGAACACCTTGTTTTACAGAAGCATTTTCACCATCAGCGCTGTAAGTGCGCTGAGCGTAACGCAAACAGTTCAGTCCTGTGGACTGTTTTTCAAGTGCCGAGGCGCCCTGCCATCTACAAGCTCTGATACGCAAGTTCTAACCCGGTCGTCTTGCGTATTGTTCTTTATTTCTATAGTAACGTTGTTCCAACTTGATCTGAAAAAACGCGGTGTAAATCTTTTACAGTTTCACCGGGACTAAAACTAAAAGACTTGAACAGGCACACCTGCGACTTAGGAGGCGTTTTCGCCCTTTCAGGCCGCGGAGAGGTTGATAAGGTAAAAGGAGGACCAGGGCCTTGCGGGAGAACAGATGGGGAGGCGTCTGGCAAGGCCCGCTTTGCACTTCTCAGTCGCTCGATCATACCCTTGTTAACAATTGGTTTGCAGCACTCACTGTGGTAGTACACAGAGTTACGTTCAACCTCACTCAGGCTTGCTAAGCGGTCTGTAAGTGACCTGATGTCAGTCAGTCCCAAGGACAGTCGGTCTTTGCAGGACTCGTACAAACGCTCTAATCATTTCATGGTTGCTTATGAGACTCTTATTCAAGGCAGCACCCTCATTGCAGATAATACACATCAAATCAGACATGACTACTTCGCTACTACTTGACTTTTAAATAACATCAGATTTCTTTTTTCCTCTCAGATGCTAAACAACAACAAATCAAAATAAATAATTTTTGTTTCTGTACGCTTACATGTGCCTAACCCTAACCCTAAAAAGGGCTACTCGAAATTGCGAAAGTACGCCTAGACTTTGGAGTTTTAATGCTGTTTGTTTTCACTTGGACCTGGTTTAGACGACGAATTTCACATACGCCAAATCAAATACCAATTTGAGTTGCTTCGAATTAAAAAAGGCGACATTTGATTTAGACGTCGCATTTCACATGTGCCAAATCCAATTCATGAGCGCGGGAAACACAGTGATGGGCATATATAAAGTTTAGCTTTTCCTCCCGGGCAAGTTTGTAATATAATGGAGATTATTTGGGGTGTCTGGGAAACCCGAATAGCGAATAGCGAACAGCGAACAGCGAACAGCGCACAGCGAACAGCGCACAGCGAACAGCGAACAGCGAACAGCGAACAACGAACAGGGAACAGTCACGAACTGTGAGTGGCAAATAGGTTTTGAAACCCTGAATCACTTTAAAGCTTCCGAGGGACGATTTGTTTAGCAGATCAGGCCAGTGATAGTGATGCCGCATCAGGTACGCGAACGTAGACGCCAAATATGTGGTTAGCAAAATATGGATTGCGGACTGTGGACCCGGACTGCAGACTGGGGTATAAAACGCGGACTGAGTATAAAATGCGGAGTGAAGGCTGCGGACTAGGTAGAAAACGCGGAATGAGTATAAAACACTGTGCAAAAGGAGTGGACAAAACATGGCCTAGTCCACGGCCTACCTATGGCGCACCCTGTGGCCTACCGGTGGTCAATTTTTTAAAACTCGGTTCAGCATTGCTGGAAACCTGTGTAGACAACGTTTCTCCGTCAATCTGTCATACCTACGACTTTTCTCTCGGTGGGGTTTCGCTTAAATTTTGTAAGCAGACTTGTGGTAGAACTGAATTCGGAATATTTTATTTTAAATTAGATGTTTTCCAAAATTCCAACACAATCACGTCTCCTGAGGTATGTAAATTGTGGGAAAACTTCAACCAATCACTGTTCGCTGTTCCCACGGTAATGCACATCATTTGATTCTGTTAATTCTGTCCAAAATTATGTTTTCTTGTCGCAATTTTCAAAATTTCTTTGAAGAAAGAAAAAGATTGAGGAGAGAAAAAGCCCTCGGAGCTGAACTTACTTTCCATTTTTTTTTAAAGTCCTTGGAAGGTATTTGTTTATTGACAATCAAAGGTTTGAACACAACAAAATCCCAGATTTTCTCAAATAATTATCCGATTGTTCTTTTTTGTTTTTTTAATTGAACATTTTTTAGTGACCAACATTTACAAGACAAAAGAAAAAGAGGGAACAAAATGGAAAACTAAGCTAAGGGTTACAAATTTTAAACACATTTCTACCTTGTTATGTACTACTACTACTACTACTACTACTACTACCACTACCACTACCACTACCACTACCACTACCACTACCACTACCACTACCACTACCACTACCACTACCACTACCACTACCACTACCACTACCACTACCACTACCACTACCACTACCACCACCACCACCACCACCACCACCACCACCACCACCACCACCACTACTACTACTACTACTGCTGCTGCTGCTGCTGCTGCTGCTACTACTACTACTACTACTAATAATAATAATAATACAAACGGAAAACGTTGACAAACAAACAAACAAACAAATCAACAAACAGTAACACACTCAATGCAACTAAAGTAGTTTGTCCGACGATTTGGTAAAACTGTCTAGACGATTTGTTCTCGTGGCAATGGCGCGGAGAATGGCAATCTATTTATTTAGGCGCAAAAGAAAACATTCAAAGTCCAGAGTGCCGTTGCGTACGCTTGAAGCAAAAATATGATATTTAGCAATAACGAGTGAATAGTTAAGTACTTCCCAGTAGCTTGATTTTTGGTGCCAGCCATACAATATAGCGCTTTCAGATAGAGTTAATTGTTGATTGAATTTTTCGTACCACCAGTTAGAAAAGCGATTCCAGAAAGACGTGGATACACTGCAGGTGATTAGGTGGATTAGTGATTGGTTTTCAAGGTTACATAAAGGGCAAGTTTCATTGTTTGTTATGCCTGCGCGGAACAAGCTGGATTGTGTGGGTAAAATATTATGAATGATTTTAATTTGGAACATGACTAATTTTGGTTCTTTCAAGATGCGAAAGGGTAGCATGTAAATATTGCGGATGTTATCTTTATTAAAGTCATGATTTAGAATTCTTTTTCTGTTTCAATATTATATAAGAATTGATGTGCTCTCACCACCGGGCGTAACGCAAGTTGACAAAAATGAATTATAATATAAAGTTTACATTGTTGACGGTTCCAACGACGGGAAAACATGAAGCCTTCAGTATTAAAATAATTACGTTTCATATCGTAAAGGCAATGGGAAGGTGTATTTCATGCTTGGATGCTAGATTATTTCACGCTGGTTTGGATTCTTTAGTCATCGCGGGTTCACGCAATTGATAGAAACTGGGGCCCAATTCGCTGGCTGATCTGCACGGAATAGGACCTTAGAGAGCAGAAATTTGCGGAAGCTCCTTTATACAATAATTTCTCTTCCTTAAGATACCTGCCCGAAAGTTGTGTTTATACGGCATTCTGGTTTTCCTGATTCCAATCTACCAAGGGTCTCTTCAACA
This sequence comes from Pachyseris speciosa, assembly GCA_016490735.1. NCBI lineage: Eukaryota > Metazoa > Cnidaria > Anthozoa > Scleractinia > Pachyseridae > Pachyseris > Pachyseris speciosa. The sequence continues at coordinate 269,271 of JAEMWC010000962.1, read as the reverse complement.
CTGAAAATTTTGAGCGAAACGGCGCCAAGAGAACAGAAGAGAGTCGTAGGTATATATGACAGATCGATGGAGAACGTTGTTTACACAGGCAGAACCGAGTTTTAACAAATGACTACCGGTGGGCCTTAGGGTGGGCCATACCCGGGACCATGGCCTGGGCCACGTTTTCTTCACACCCTCCTTTTGCACAGTGTTTTATACTCAGTCCGCGTTTTATACCCAGTCCGCAGTCCGCAGTCCATATTTTATACTGACCGAAATAGGTCTGAAGCCATTGCTTACCTCCATTGTTGACTCGTAAATCACGAAAGCCATAGTTTGTCAGCCAGTTGGGTTCAAGGCAATTTGAAACACACTTCCGACAATTCTTGGAATTCAGATCAAACTGTCTCGGGGCTGCTTCGTAAACATACTACAAACAGGCGTTAGTTTTGGTCTGCGACGCAGGCTAGATCTTGGCAAACACTGCTTCTGCTGCAAAGTGATGGTCGGTATCCTATTGCTCCACTTGATCAATTTCAATGTCATGAATCCAGATCAGTGCTGAACTAAAGGGGGGACTATTGACGACTATTCGTGACAATTCGCACTATTCGCTTTTCGCGACTATTCGCTATTCGCTGTTCGCTATTCGCTGTTCGCGACTATTCGCTATTCGCTATTCGGGTTTTCCAGACACCCGATTATTTGGGCAAGGCTAACGCAGAGAATGGTGAACATCTGGATAAAATGAAACACTTTAGTCGTATCTTCGACTGATCCAGTCGAAAATGCGACTGAACCCGCATTTAATTCATTTGAGTCGCATCAAATTGATCATGATGATTTAGGCGTCGCATTTCACATGCACCGAATTGAATTATTCGATTCGGCGCATGTGAAATTCCACGTCTAATGCAGGCCGTAGGCGTGAAAGTGCGCTAATAAATGACAGATTTCTGGATCTCCAAGTAATTCAACTGTGCCTGTATTTAAAAACCCCTAAATGTTTCCTGCTAGGCGTAAAATAACGCCAATGTTTTCTTCTCAAATTCGAGCCCTGCAGTTTATTCTTATTCTTTTTATCGTGAAACAAGCTCTAAGACCTTTTCCCTTCTGAAACTTAAAACACGCTTACCTTGCTGGTTCACTCTTCAGTTTGTGTCGGAAAGGAGAAACCAAGGATAGCAGTAATAATTGATTAATTGGAATGAGACAGCAGTGTGCACGTGTTTTTCGGCCAAACAACAAACCACGGAAAATAAAAACAATTTAAGTCATACTATGTACGTCATCAAGATCAAGCTTCGTGGCAAGTGTGGTCGATATATCTTGAGTCAGAGCAAAGATATTCGCAAAACCCTTTTTGGCATCTAATTAGCATAAATGAGCATAAATTGAATCCTTAAGTAGCCAGAAACATGGGAAGACGGGGTCGGCAAATTTGAACCCGATCTGATTCTTATTATTCCACCCAAAATTAGTGCAAAACAGTGAAAGTCCTACGGGAGCGATTTTTCGGACATACCGGACTGCACTAGTAAGACAGACTACTCATGATTCTAGGGCCAAAAGCTTTTGTCGGGGAACCTTCGTTCTTCAAAATCATCGTCTCGACCTTCGCTGACAACATATACTTGGAAAATATGGTCTGAGTGCCTTGATCTAAAACCAGCTTTCCTGTCGCTTCATTCTTATACGCGAGCGTCACATCACCTCCACAACTTCCATCGACAGTATTTTCGGCAATTTAACCACTGTCGTTCGTTATGGATTCTATTAACCCGTCAGTTGGTATAAATTCACCAGAATTCTTGTCGAGTAGTTTCACTTTCTTTGCCACTGGCCACGGTCTTGACTTCGGGGCAGACGCCCGTATTGTTTGTGCTGATGAGACATTTGCTTTAAGTGGATCGGGAAATTCAGGCCCCGTCCACACGTATCCGGAGATTTTTGTATCCGCAAATTTGTTTATGCGGATACAAAAATATCTGCGTCCACACGTAGCGTATACGAATCGTATACGACCGTCCACACGTATCCGATTCATATCCGGACATCTCAAAGGATTAGTCAACAGAGCATGCGCATTACAAAGAATCTCGCGCGGAAAAAGACTGGTTCTGATACTGTGACGTCAGCGTATACAAAAATATACGGATACGAGCGTCCACACGTATCCGGATACACAGCGTATACAGAAATTTCCACTCTGGAGAGCGTATACAGAAATCTCCGGATATACCTAGCGTATACGGCGGACACGTGTGGACGCTAGGTGTATCCGCATAAAAAAATTTGCGGATACAAAAATCTCCGGATACGTGTGGACGGGGCCTCAGTAGTGAAATCTTTTTCTCCGGGCCAGTGAAGGGCTCAAATGTATGTATTTCTGGAGATGTTCTTCTCAGTAAAGAATTCTCGTGAACAAGCCACCAGCCAACGCTTGCACTTCGCAATGTCTTGCGAAAGTTATGGAAACGGAATAAAGACTTCCTTCCCCGATTCTTGTACTTCTTTGAGGAATTTTGGTCATTTTTCTGGATACCTCGAGTCCGTTTTGCACTCACTCCAACAGCAGTGCTTGGTACTAGCCATTTCTTATCCTTCTGGAACGAAAGTACCACGATTTTACTGTTTCTTTCATGTTTTTGTTCGAAAATTGTTGCACGCGGCCGTACATTCATAGCTGGTAATTTCGTGTAGTCAAATTCAATTGTGCGAGCGTACTTCATATTTCTATTGTGCAAGCTGGTAGTGTAGCAGAGAGAAGTTCTCTTTATACAATATTTAAACTACCGCCTTGAAAATGTTATAAAACAATTGGTTCATGCATCAGCGTGCATTCATCGTGATATGAAGCACTTGGGAAGTTTGGAGAGCTCTCAAGAAGCTACGCATTTTCGGGCTCTCCAGACTTTTCGTGTGCTTCATATCTCGATGAACGCACGCTGATGCAAGAACCAATTAAGTATAGAAAGCTTTGTGTGATAAAGTTTAGAGTTTGTTAATTTTGAAATTTGTTTTAGGAAAATTTGTTTTAAAAAACTGATGACTACATATTGTAGCAACCGTGACCTTGTGAAGGCCGAAATAACAGCTGCGTTGTTTATTTTCATGTTATGTTTTATCCTTTTAAGTTTTAAAATTTAAAATCCTGTTGTCAATATTAAATACAGCGATGTTAATTGGATAAATTTGGACTGCTGTTTATTAGTTCGATCGAGTGAGTTGTGATTCATTCTAGCGCTGAAACTGAACACCTTAAGAAAGGGAATCGATGCGATCTTTGAGCATTTTCTTTTCGATAAATGTCGAACAAATCGATAAAATCGAAAAGTAACTCTAAAAATTGATCAAAATCAATAATCACAAGGACGCAAGCGATCGATTTCTATCGATTTCCGATATCAATCGATTGATTATAGTATCGATTACGATCGGTCACGTTATATCGCTGAGATAAGCCCTGAATAATATGATAAACATGCACGTAATCATACTTATATCAGTACCAATATCAATGCAATCGAGGGCAGCCCGCTCCACCGTCGGTTACACTTGCAAGGTAATCTAAACTTGACAAAAACTGACAGCAAAACTGATCTGAAACGAACGACCAAGTTCGTGTAGACATATTTTATTCTAACAAAATATATAACAATTTCATAGAATGTTATTACATCTTCTGGTACACGATTTGGGCGGTATGCTGCTCGACACTCTCCTAATCAATTTAAATACAATGTTTAGAGGTTAACTTATTACAAATGGACTTGACAATTTACATCGTGAAAAGTATGTGCGTATACTTCAATGTTATTACGGAGGTCCAACTCAGTGAGCTTACAATTTACATCTTTTAGTGCATCATTCAGGTATTCTACTCCTTGGTCTGTTATAATGTTATGGCGGAGTTCCAACACTTCGAGATTGCAATTTACATCTTTTAGTGCATCAGACAGGTACGCTGCTCCTTGGTCTGCTATAAGGTTATCTCCGAGGTACAACTTAGTGAGCTTACAATTTATATCTCTTAGCGCCTCACACAGGTATGCTGCTCCTTGGTTTCCTATATCGTTTTCAGTGAGGTCCAACGTAGTGAGATTACAATTTGCATTTTTAAGTGCATCACGGAGTTCTCTACAACCCAACCATCCAATCTTGTTGATACCAAAATTCAAGTATTCTACCCCCGTGGTATTGTTAAGAAAATTCACTGCAGCTGTGCAGTCAACTGGTGTGAGACTGCATTCACTAAAATCTACTGCATTAAAACCAATTTCCGCAGTTTTGCGCTGCACTGAAATTTGCTGCTCTACATCTAACTCGTTCAAACACTTACATAAGTTCAGTGTTAAGTCCCTATCCTTATAATCAGCTGGCCAAATTGACCATGTGCCTTTTTTCTTTGTTGAAGTTGGGAGAAGGTCTGCGAAAAAATCAATGTTTGATATTTCTCGGTCTTCATCTGGATCTAACAGTCCGGCCACAAACTGCATTACTACTTGCCATGCACCAAGGTTAATGTGATCAGCCACAAATCGTCGCAGTTCTTCTTTTTTCAAGGTCTCCGTCAAATGCTTAGCGGCAAAAAATTCCTGCACAGTCAGGTGGGTAAAACAGAATTGAGCTATCGGCGGCTCACTAAGTTTACGGGGTTTTACGTCTGGCAAACGGTGAAGCAAGCCACAATCTTCAAGCTCCCCAACTTCCCTTGATTCAAATATCAGCCTTCCTTCTTTAATTCCATTGAAAGCGATTTCTCCCAGTCTCTTGAACACCAACTCGTTTTCAGGTTGAAGATCGTGAAATTTTGTGTAAATGTACGTTCCTAGGTCAGTTGTAGAGCGGCTATATTTGTCATTACGATTGTGCTTAAAAAAGAAGATCTTGACGTTAATACTGTAAATGTCAGTAATCTTCGAAGGGAGCTTCCGTGCAGCGTCAGTACAGATGTTTATTAATTGGAGTAGGCAATGACAGATAATAAAACAATTTACTGGAACATAACATAGTGAAAAGATGTTTAAGTTTGAGCGAATATGTTGCCAAATTGTTTCCTTTGCGTCGCTGTTTTGATCATCTTCAGTGAACTTCTGAACATACTTCTCAACTTGGTCAGATGTGAAACCAAGAAGTTCAATTGTTCTGTGAAAGTTCAGGTGTCTAACGCATTCAACAGCAGTTGGCCGAGTTGTTGTGATGACAGTAGCACCACGGAGAAGTTTCCCCGACGCTAATTTCCTGTAGAGAGTATAAAGAGGCATCTTCTCTTCCACTTTGTTCTTGTACTTTGAATCATCGTTGGCTATATCTGATCTTCTGGAAAATTCGTCAATACCATCAAAAATCAAAAGGACTTTAGTTCGATTCTCTTTAATGTACTTCCAGAGTTTGTCATCCAAGCTCTCCACGGTCTCCGAGCGAGCCAATAGTTCGTGAAGATTGAGATCTTTTTCCTTGTTTAAGTGCCTGAATTTTAGGAGGAAGGCAACATCAAATTGCTTCTGCATTTTGGCGTCACCAGATGCCCATGTTCGAAGGAGCTTGGTGGACATCATTGTTTTACCAATTCCTGGACGACCAACAACGAGAATATTCTTGCACTTAGCATCTATAAGATCTTGCGGTGGTACAGAGGGGGAATTACTTGTATTCGGTTGGGGTATACTTTGAGTTGTTGGCGTCTATCTGTAGGAAAGTCATAATGCGCTCTGCCTTCGTGAATGACCACATTGACATAAATTTGATCAATTGTCAGATCTTTCGCTTCTGGGCCTTCACCTGGATTAGGTCGGAACGGTTGCTGAAGATCTGAAGGCTGCTCCGTGCCAGTTTTGATATTGTCCCTCATGCTCTGTATAGCTGCCTGCAGTTGGGGTTGATCTACCAGATAGAAAAATAAATTGATACCACATCAGTCCAACTTTATAAAGGAGCTTCAGGCAACCACACTACAACCATCTAGTCTCTCAGAACCTGTCAGTTGCTTTTCTACTTCCAACACGGTCTAATACCCTTATTTTTGTTTCTTTTCGTTTTGTAGCTACCTTAGAGAACCATAAATGCTAAAACTCTTTTGAGCAGCATCATGTAGTTCCCGTCTCCCCTCCCCCAACTCCCAAAGAACCAAACATTTGGCGGGGGATTGTTCTCTTGCATACAGACTTCAGCTTCATAAAGACTTCAGCGGGACAAGCTGTGCCCTATCATTTTAGTTCTGAAAGTATCTTGCACTGACGAGACTTCACAAATTGACGTCAGTTTTTGTGCCCGTTAACTTATTGATCATGATTTGCGTCATAACATTGTCTAAGTAGCTTTTTACAATAACTTTGAAAATTCTCGCGCGCTGATTGGCTAACTTTTATCATCAATAAGAGTGCAGACAAATGGAATTTTAATTTATGCGAAAATCTGTAGTAAGATGGAGTAGGGCTCTGACGGGGAAAAGAGCTAGAATTGTCATATGCTGAACTCGTGTCTTATGTAGAAGCTCCTGAAAATGAAGCAACTGAAAGAAAAACAATCTTGTTTTCGAATTAAGTGGAGTTGACTTTCAAGAAATTGTTTGGAACGCTAAGTCCAAAGGCTCTAATCGAAACATAAGTTAAAGTATTTGTGAAGATTTTTCCAGGTAAAGACTCACGATAACAATTCTAACAGTTCAGTTTTTATAGAAAAAAAAATTTACTAGACTTCTTGTTTTAACAAAAGTTTCGCCAGAAGCAAAAAAATTCCTCGTAAACTGTTCATCGGACATCGACGTACCTTTTCTTAAGTTTTCCTCCTGGTGCTCTGAACATGAACTAAACAAAAAACTTGATCGGAATGACTAAGGAACAGCCAGACGAAACTCTTCGACGCCTTTAGGCCAAGGCACGGACTTAAACATAAACGTTTTACATCTCCACAAAGCTTTTCAGATCGTATTTTCAACTTGATTCAACTTTCTGCAGCAAGGGAACATTTTAATTTATGTGAGGCATAGGCTTCACGTCACACTGTCAACTTTTTAGCCAATGGAAGTTACTTAACTGTTGTAATAATAATAATAATAATAATAATAATTTAGAACTTATATAGCGCATTTTCCATGTGTATATGATCAATTGCGCTTTACAAGCAGATGAAATTGGAATTTGGAAATGTTGGTTTTTTTGTGGAGAGGGGAAAACCGGAGAACCCGGAGAAAAACCTCTCGGAGCAGAGAAGAGAACCAACAACAAACTCAACCCACATATGACGTCGAGTACGGGAATCGAACCCGGGCCACATTGGTGGAAGGCGAGTGCTCTCACCACTGCGCCATCCCTGCTCCCCCCAGCCAATCAGAAAGCGAGAAAAGCTATTGACAATGTTCGCGTACGTTTGAATAAAATTCATTTACTTCCTATGTTTGTGGCTGTTTACGGTGCGTTTTCTTGTCTTTTAAACCCGGCATTTGACCATTTTGGGGTTTGTTATTGTAAAAAACAAGTCGACGTCAGTTTTTTTATGTGTCTGTCCTCTTATTGATGATGAATTTCGTCATAACATTGTCAAAGTTTGCTGTGGAAACCACAAGCCGAACACAATTCATCATCAATAAGAGGACAGACACATCAAACACTGACGTCAATTTGTTAAGTCGACCTACAGCAAAGTTTGATAATATTTTGGCGTAACTTATGATCAGTAAGAGTACAGACGTTAATTTGTTTTGGTCTTGTTTTGCTTTGTTTTTTGTTTGTTTGTTTTTCACAATTATAAGACCCCTGAATGGCAAAATGCCGGATTCAAATCAAAATATAATAAGTGAATTTCATTTAAAATGACGCGAACACCGTCAATAGTTATTTCTCGTTATCTGACTGGCTAATTGTAACAGTTAAGAAATTTAGTTTGGCGGCACGCCAATCCCTTGCATAAAATAAAATTGTCAGTTGACATTTAAAAAGTTAAATAAATTCGAAATACTATGTGAAAGGCAATGAAAACATGTACAATGCTTATGCTCTGGTCCAGGCTTTGGCATGAAAGCGACAATTAAGGACTTTTGACTTATTCTTTTTCAGTCATTTTAATGAAGTTTTTGTCTATTTCTCGTTCAGAGTGCCAAAAAGAAAGTAGATTGATGCCTAATAAACAGCTACGAGAAAAAAATAAGCTTTTTTCATCGTTATAGCCTTAAGAGGCGCATTCTTGTTTACTACGTTACATTGTTAAATCTGTTATAGAAACAGGAGTAAAACTTATAGTTGCAATTGAGCGTTTAGAAAAAAATAGGTGACCAATCTATAAGAGAAATATCTTGGACGAAATTAGTTTCCGAGAAACGTGAATAATCATGGACCTTATACATTGGGAGCTTGGAATGATCAGGTGAGAAACTGACAGCAGACCATTGTAAATAATGACCGCTAGTAACTGAGACCATGTTAACTCTTGGATTCTACCATCAACTTTTTTCCGTAAAAGTATAGTTTATAGACGTTGTAAGCTCTTGTTGGTTTTTCAGCTGTCGGCGAAAGAGAGAAGATTTGTATGGGAAAGCACGAAATTATGAGAATAAACAGATCCCAGACTTGAGGAGGTCTACATTGAAATGGTCCATAACAAAAAACGTTTATTAGATGCGGATCAAATTTTCCGGTGTCTCCTTAACATAAATTGGAAAACGCTCAGGATAATTATCACATCCTACAATTAGTTTACTCCACAGATGAAATTTGTTTTTGTTTTGTGTTTTTTTGTTTGTTTTAAATTCAATTCAAATCTAAGGAGCATAAAAATCCTCATCAGGTCAATGCTTAATCAAAGATTAATCAAAGATTATAGAAGCCTATTTGACATCTTAAACTATATGAGTAAATTTCAGCTTTCTATTTTGTTCCTCTAATAGTAACTAAACAAAGAAACATTACAGACCAAGCCTATTTCAAACCTGGTTTTGCGGAAAACTGAGTACAATATAGCGCGCGGAAAAACGTAAAACAAAGAAACTTTGGTTTCTGCAATCACTCCATTTAATAATAATAATAATAATAATAATAATAATAATAATAATAATAATAATAATATATATTTAGCCAAGCCTAAAAGCGGAGCTCCAAAAGCATTCTTTTTCTACTGGCATTTACATATAGTGTGCTTGTCATATCACCCATCTGACCTCACTCAGACCCAAGGCTGTAAAAAATAGTATGGAAAGGTGATCTGATCCAGTGTCACAGTGGATTTGGACCCCCCGCAGATTTGCACCCTTCAGTCCAGATCTGCTTGTGGATCAGATTGGGACCCCTAGTCCAGAACTGCTAGCAGATATGAGCCCCCTTTTACGGATTTGGACCCCCACCCCTCCTAAAAACAAGCATTTTATTCAGTAAGGTAATAAAAATTCCTTTGCAAATTGAGTTTGGAAATGTTAAAAAGCAAAACAAATATATTGAGGTAGGTGTTTTTAAAAAAATAATCTTTAATACTTTGTGTGAAAAAGAACCTGCAACGCTAGTTTGCATCTATAAATTTTTCAAACAAAACATTTCTTAACATCTTAGAGCAATACCTAAGGACAGGTCTGTTTCCCCGTTCAACTGTAGGCTACTTAGTTATGGTTTAGAGCCACTAGAAATTGGTGGAGAAGACTAGTGAATGCTATTTTGAATCAGTATCCGACATCAGACATATAGTGATTCAGATCATCACTTCATAATGAATGCAATTCAGTTATCCAAAGCCTAGCTCCCATGAGACAGTTGGAAATCAGAAATTGTGTATCCTCTGGATATATGTATGCATCAAAAAATTATGAAAGAAAGATATATGGAAATCAATAAAAATATTTAGATGATATGCATTAAGGCCAAGATATTCCTTTTGATCAGTTACTTCTTGACCTTACTATCGCAAAAAACTGCTTGCTGACATTAAGCTCATCAATCAATGCACCTACAGTGTTTTCAAAAAGAAATCCAGCTGCTTTTCTGGCCAGCCAAGTGCAAGACTAAGCAACTTGATAATAAAATATTGGGCATTTGGTTGATATCACTATCAAGGTAATTAACAATGTAGTATGAGGATTTAAGGTAATGATTCACCAAAGCAAAAGTGCTGGAAATCCGTGTTAGCAATCTTAACTTGATTTTCTATTTTGCAAGAAAGGTAAGGACTAGTCTCACATTTCTCCATGTACATTTGAAATTGCACAACATACTTCATCAAACATCAAAAATCCCATTACACATTAGTGCCAAATGTCATCCAAACATACCACAAGATTGGTGTGACCAGCTATGAATAAAATTAATTGAAAGACTGCATGCAGTAGAAGGAAGTCCAAAGGATGTGTACATTAATGAAAAAGAGCTTACTTTAAGTTTAGTAATACTTTGTCATGTGAATACATCTAAGTTGATACAAAAAAAAAGTGCATGACTGGAGAATAATTGGGAGAAAGTAAATTCCCATACAAAGAATATTATCTAATACAGTAATAGCCCACGTATAAGAACCTGGGTTTTAAGAACCTGTTAGGCTAAAATTTTCATTTTAAGCCCCCTCCACATAAGAATCTATTAAGGCTAAAATTTTAAGTTAGGTTCTTATCAGTGGGGTTGCTGTAAAAGTGTAAAGGTAGAAACTGCTGAATAAGTTTCTTTGTTATGTTTTGTTAAGGACATATACTGTACCTGCAGTGAACTGCCTATAGGCATTTCTCTATGGTACAAATAAATGATTTATACTGTATTATGAGATGATATTTATCATATATATAGTATATTCAGATAAAATTCATATAAAAATTTAAGAACCTATTTTAAGAACCTTGGTAGCCTAAATTTGCTTTCAGTACAATTTATATAAGAATCTATTTAGGCTAAATTAGAAAATTCTGGTTCTTATACATGGGCTATTACTGTATTACACATTCTAAAAACTAAGAGGTGAAATTTAAACGTGGCCCAAAGCTAACCTAATCAAATTAAATCGAATACTTGTCTCTTACAAGTCACCCCTGCTTTGAGATTGACACTAAAAATAAAGAAGTAAAATTGAAATACAATCCAAAGCTAACCTAATTAAATTACATCTTGTCACTTACAAGCTACATCTGATTTAAAATTGACACAAATAATGTAATAAATAGGACTTAAAACTGCTTAAAGAAGGTGCATGCATGATGTTCGATGGAACACCATTCCAGTCTGGTATGCAGCGATTATAAAAAGAAAATCTGAAGGCCATATATACATTTAGCCAGGCCAAGCCTAGAATCGGAGTTGCACACTCTCACCGAGCAACTTCACATGGCTATTATTTGGGCCAGTTTAATTTGTGTCCAAAACAATTGCGCAGCAGCAGGGAAAACGAAGAGTTTTCGATAGCAAACGTTTGCAAAAAAAATACAGACATTCGTGAGTCCTAACTACTTTCAGATGAAAGCGTAACGGAATTCAAAGCGGATAAAAAAAAAAAAAACACCACAAGAGAACAAAGTACGATGCGAGTGTTTTGCTGGAAGAAGGAGAAGGTGGAGAAATTAAGCAAGACTAGCTTGTAATAATAATGGCTTTTACTGATTAGTCTAGAAAAATCGGTATTTATTTTGACATAAATGCCCGTAGAAAAGACAATAAAGGGTAAAAACTGATCGTTAAGAGCAGTCAACAGGACTTGACCGCGGTTCAAAAACAACAGAACAACAAACACAAGTATAACAAGAAAACAAAGCACAATACGAATAATATTTCTTCGAAGATTCTTGGAGAGGGTGGAGAAATTAGACAAGTAACAAAAATTGCTTAGCAATTTTGACATAAATGTCCGTAGAAAAGAGAAAAAAGAGGTCCACACCTGATCGTTTAGAGCAGTCAACAGGAATCGCTGAGGCAGCAATCACTCGCAACGCGACAGAGCTGAATAATAGCGCCATTTCCCACAAAATCTTTCCTTGGCTGACACAAAACGCTAAAGAGCTTTTATAGTTTTACTGGTACTTCCCATGTCTTCCGAAGAACCTTCTTCAATTAAGGATTATCAGTGGCAAAGCGTCATCCAGTTAACGAAGAAAGCGCTTGCCAAACCACACCAGCATTTCTCTCGCAGAGCCGTCCAATATAAAATTTATCAAATCCAGCCCAGCCAGTCAACCGATTTCGGTGTTTTTAACATCCAAACGCTGATTCTTACCGGTTCAAACAAATTAAGACGACATGTTTATAGACGGCGAAACTTAATATTGTTGTTTACAGGCCGCTTTCGACGAAGACCTCTAAAACATTTTTCAAATTTTGACAACTTTATGTCAGATTTTGAGACGTGCACATGCCCATGCATTTGATCGGCTTTTTTTTAAATCGAGCTTTAATGCTTAACTTTACGAGTCCTGACTCATTGTGATTACGTGTTATTAAGATAAGGGCAAAAGTTTCTTAACGCTGTTGAGGTACCAAGGTCGAAAAACAGTCAGCCAAGCCGAGTAAAAACACTCGTTCGCTTGCAAACAAAACAACGTAACCAAAAAAAACAAACAATTCAACTACTTCTTTGCGTCCAAAACGAGTACAGATGATTGTTATTTACATCCATTCGAGAGAAAAATACAAGTTTCATTCCTAAACAAAAGTAACAACGATTAAACCAAATGTTAAGCTTCTATTTATTTAATTTACCTCACTGTCCTGCGCTGTATTGTAGAGGCTTCTACCACTTGAAAATACGTAAGCTTCAGTAAAGTAAAAACAAGCATCCGCAAAAATAGCAAACGGTTTGTCCAAAGAAAGAGCTTTTTCCACAGAGTTTGAGCTACTCGTTCTTCCCATTAACACAGGTGAACTGTTAAGTGACCTTTCTTAGTGAGATGCAAGATGCCGCGGTAAAGTGAAAGCCCTTGAAGCGTTGAATTATACTGTTTACAACCGCACAATCGATCCAAGTTTGAAGCTTTTCTTGAGAAAAATCGCTCTTCCCTTCATCACTTGAAAATTCACGTTCCGGAGTATCTTTTGACAAGTTCTTGATTTTTATGCTTTTTACGCGAATTTAAAAACAAACTTCGATCGAAGACGATGAAGTTGTTTTGCTCAAAATGAAGAAACCAAGTGAATGTGAAATTACGAGCCGCAGAAAGCGCGCGTAAAATTAAGCCTTGATTTGGTTTGGGTGTCCCGCACCTGGCTTGAGCCTGCGATCAAATTGAAAGCAAGTACCTGGTCAGCGGTCAACATAAAAAAAAACAGCTGACCTCGATGAGGTCTCAACTTGAGCCCGCGATATGGTCACGTGACACTGTCAGCGGATACCTTGTTTTGACAGGTGTCAATTGGCTATAAGATGGATGTCCAGTATGAAAGGTGTACGCTGGGTGTAAACTGTAAACTGGCTGGTCAGCTGCTGGGCCAGGTGGAGTATGGCCGCCATGTTGGATTATTATGATTATTATTAGGATATTATTAGTTATTGGGCAACACCACCGTCGTCGTCGTCGTCGTCGTCGTGCGCGCCCACAAGCAATACCGCTAGCTTTTTTTACCATGAGAAAAGCAGTTGACGGGTTTCTATAGGTATGGTGCTCCGCTTCGCGGCCCTTCGGGCCGCTGGAGCTCCGCTAATAATTAAATAACAATATATAATTATAATAAGAACCTTCCCAGAATCCTTTGCAGCTGGAAAATCGTCAATCCCAAATAACTTGATCAGTTTGAGGGCAGCAAGACCCCCACGTTGTCTAGAAATAAGTCTTACCATAAACTAATTATTGTACAAGACTAAGGGCGATGACGTCATTGGTCACGTGACTTTGCTCACAAGTGCGTTTTTGCTCTTTGTGACGAAGTTATTTTGTTATTGAAAAAGCAGTCAACGTGGTTTGAAGCACAATGGTGTAAGCCATTTCGGACTGCCCGGGTACCGAACAAAATATAAATATTAAGGGAGGTATATACAATTTTCAAAAAGTGGGAGTCTGGGTACAAGTGCTATCTCGCGTTGCATTAAACGCGAGGAAACAAAAATTTGGATATTGGTAGATCTTTTTATGAAATATACATTTTTGTCATTTTTAATGCTGTGACGTCATCGGTCACGTGACCAGAACGGACCGAAGTTTAATATTCGCTCTAAAAGTTTACTAGAACCTTTCTCCAAGAATATTTTTAGGCGAAGTTGTAGTTTAATAAATAGTGTTTTAAAAAATGGCCATGATTACTTTTTCCTAAAAAAGTGCGGCAGTAGAAAATCTAACTGAAAAGTTTGTCAGCTTCCTGCTCAACGACCATTTGAGGTAGGAATAAAAGAAAATTTTGCCTAAGGGTTGAGAATATGCTCTTTATGATGGCGTTGTCAGTTTCTTCTAATTTCGATTGCTTTTGGCGAGGATCGATGTTTAAGATTTTTTTCAGAGGAGAGGGCCTGGAGGAAAGAACGAAAACGAGACTATGCTTTCACGCGCTTTTTGTTTACTGCGACGCCGCGCCACAAAAGGTTAGCTAGAAAAAAATATTCCAAGGACTGGACAACGGACTGGACTTGCATTTTCTTTAAACGGAACTTTTGACGACTTTTTTAATTATTATTTTTTTTTTATGGCTGCTGTCTGCTCAGGAACAATGTATACTTGAGAAGGTAAGTTGATACAGATAGTTGTTGCTGTTTGTTAAAAAAAAAAAAGCGCGTTTGTGGTACACTTAAATGCACTTCTCACCTCAAAAGTGTTGTTTAATTCTTGAAATTATAAAACTTAAACTAGAAGTTGCAGCAATGCGAATGAAATCAAATAAATGCTAACATTAAATGAAACAATTTAAGTTGCTTAAGGCAACCGATGCAAGCTCAGTAATTTTACTAAATACGATATTTGAAGGTTAAAAACGTATCTTAAACAGTGACGGAATAAATGATTACTTTATTTTCAAACGGAACTTAAAACGTTACCTTCATTCGCACAGACATCAAAACTTTATTTTGTACTGTCCATGAACTAAATTCCCTATTACAATTATAACAAAGTGTACAATAAAGCCATTATTCAAAGTATTGGCCAAAGAAAAATAGTTGCGCATAAACAAATACTGGAACAGTTCGTGCTTTCAAATGGATTACCCTAATGAATTACACGATTCCGACACATAAATTTAATTTGAGTGGCGAAACATTTTGTTGTATCTGAAAAATTACTGTACTACAAAAAACGTTCTCACAGAGGTTGTAATGCATGGGGGTTCACATAATTTAATTCAATTTTATAAAGCTAAAAATTGTGTGTCAAAGATTTAGCAGAAACAGAGAAAAGTTTTAAAATCACGGCTGTTTGTGCGAGTTCGTGTACGTTCGCGCTAAACGCGGAAAGTACCTAAGCTTAATAACTCTGAAGACGTCAAGACGTTAAGTTTATGTCAAAACCGACCAAGAACCAGTCGAAAAAAAAACAAAGAAAGATTAGCAAATAATTGTTTTAATAGATTTGGCAGTTTTACAAAGTGTTACGCTTCTGGTTTGTGGCACCTATTTACAATGGTAGTCTGAGGAAAAACCTTTTTACAACAATGTTTAAATTAGAAGCTTAAGCTTACGGTAAATTTCATTTGAATCTATTTTTTAAATTGAGGGGAAATTAAAATGTAATTTGCTATAAGAATGGGTCCAACACAGAAATCCTGAAAACCTTCTTCACAAACAAACTGGCGATAAACTTGAAAACCAAATTTGAGAGTAGGCTTCACATCTTGCCGAGCCATACAAAAGTTGGGCACATAAACAAAGACAACGCTTATCTGGCTTATCGGTTGACCGTAAGTTTTTTGAAGAAAACGACTAAATAAAAGGGCAACGGTAAATACCTTCTCCGATCGTCGAAAAGGCTACATCGGGCCACTGCGTAAATCGCACATCCTTCCTCTTAATCATGCTCAAGGCACAGCGGGAAAATTTATGTGTTGTCAAATGCAGTCGCGGCGCGAATACAATCCCTTTCACAACGCTTTAGATACATCTAAAAAGCCGTCCATCAAGCCATGATATAATTCTTCCCAGAGTGGCCAGTTAAAAATATTTTCACAGTCTAACACATCTTCAGGTGACCTAGTCGAAGTGGCGGAACGAGAGAGTCGAACGAGGTATCGCACAGCGTTCATGTGCTCGTTAATCCACTGACTTGGTCTAAGGTTTTATGAGACAGGATGAACCAAATTTCAAAATAATTTCACCGTTTTGAATGTAGTTAAGCTTCGGACTAGAAATTTCCCATTACTTTGTAAACTTGACCGCAAATACCACTTTCACCACAGCTACAGCGCTGTCGCAAGCAAACCGTCGCTTCGTTTCAGAAGGTCGATTCACTTTCTGTGATTGGTTAAACAAAATGACGTGTGAATCGCGAGGTGTGGAGAATCTACGATTCGATGACAAACATAGCGGGTAATGTCTTCCTTCGTAATTTAACCAAAGAAAAAAATTGCAAAACATTTAATTTTTGGTTTATCGTGAACTAAAAAAACTGTCAGAACAAGAGTTTTCAGAGCATCTCTCTCTCTCTCTCTCTCTCTCTCTCTCTCTCTCTCTCTCTCTCTCTCTCTCTCTCTCTCTCTCTCTCTCTCTCTCTCTCTCTCTCTCTCTCTCTCTCTCTCTCTCTCAACTAACACTTGTGATTTCTGGTATGAATGAATTAATATGCAAAAACTAAAAAAGGTAAAAATAATAAAGAAAATTTGTCAACTATTTTCCCAAAGAAGTACAAATAAACTTGCCTCGATCCAAGCCCACTCATAATAAATATCCACAAAAATATGAAAACAATCTTCCGTCTGTACAACATTTAACCCCCAAATTTCGATACAAACAATTTTTTTTTTTTACATTTATTAGTAAGCTCTGGCTTGCTGGCTCAGCAACAAATAACTTTCAAAACCATGAGAAGTTAAGTGAGAGGAAAAATGTCTACAAGGTCTAAATAATAAGTCAGTAGTGCATGAATGGGTGGGGCAGGGGTTCTGAACCTTCAACTGATTGTACTTTTTTCTTCTGGTTCTACCCCTTACGTAGCAGTATCTACTTATGTCTTAACTTTGTTGCAGAGTCTAACAAAATTGCAAATTCATCACAACTTATCATTGTTCTTACCACCTTGGGAACGCCACTTTTTTGGTAGCCGCTTCAGTACACGTCTATTATTTCTATTTCTGTATTGTAACCGTTTTCTCCATTTTTACTTTGCTTCAGTGTTGCCCCTGAAGAAGGTTAGTCATGTCTCGCCGTAATATATGGCGTTAAAAGTTACCCTTTTCAACCATCATTTTGTTTCTTTGTCTTATATCTACCTTTTTATGGGATATATAATTATATATTGTTATTTCCGGTTTCACTTGTAATAATAATAATAATAATAATAATAATAATAATAATAATAAAGATTTATTAGTAGTACTTCCACGAAAAATTCTCATCAGGTCAATGCTTAGTCAAAGATTAATCAAAGATTATAGAAGCCTATTTGACATCTTAAACTATATGAGTAAATTTTAGCTTTCTATTTTGTTCCTCTAATAGTAACTAAACAAAGAAACATTACAGACCAAGCCTATTTCAAACCTGGTTTTGCGGAAAACTGAGAACAATATAGTGCGCGGAAAAACGTAAAACAAAGAAACTTTGGTTTCTGCAATCACTCCATTTAATAATAATAATAATAATAATAATAATAATAATAATAATAATAATAATAATAATAATAAAGATTTATTAGTAGTACTTCCACGAAATCGCTCTTCGCCTACTAATTACAAATCTCAAATCAAATCAAATGTTGGTTTTGAGGAGAGGGTAAAACCGGAGTACCGTAATCACTACATTTGTCCTCGCACAGAGCAAAAACCTTTTGATGGCAACACTTCCTCTGTGAAAGCTTTCTTTATTTATTACACACCTTTCTGAAATTGACCTTCTTCCTTACTTTCATCCGCCGCCACTCTGAAACGAACATTTAGCTTTTCTCTCATACTTTCTATCTCCGTTATCATCTTCTCAAGTTTCTCGCTGATGGCATCTAAAGATAAATATTTACCATGACGTTTGTAAAATTTCTGTATAAATTCGCTTCCCAACTATGGTAGAATGACAACAACGATTTTTATGAACGGAAAGAGCTAGTTGCAACAAATTAATCAAATTTCTCTGCAATGTAGTTTAGTAAGATTACACATTTGTACCGTTTGTCAGCACGTCAAGCCTAATCTGGTAAGATCTTGGCGGGGTTTCTGGCAATTGTTCCGTAATTGCTCGCTATTCTGTTGAAGAAACCATAGCTTAAAGAAACTAGATGCAAAGCTAGTCAATGATTTTGTCTCTTCCCATCGGTCTTATTTTCCTTCCACGCCTGTGGTATACAAAAAGAGAGCTTAAAAAACTTCTACTGTTTCCAGTTAACAATTTATTAGCCTTTCACAAAGAATTCTAGACTGCCTTATTCTAGCTATTAAAAAAAATAGTGTTGAATTGGTCATGAATCTGAATAAAATTTGGTTTAACATTAAAGTAGATTAATTCTCACAGAAAATTATCAACGGTACACCGACAATGAGTCGATTTATCAAACTGCTTACCTGTTTTTCTTGCCTTTGTTCTTTTCCTTATCTTTGGGAATATTTTCCGTATCCTTGTCTTCACTATAACAGAGAATAGAGATGACACTTTAATAACAAAAGCACGACCGTGCCACTTTTTGTTAGTTTTCATAGTGAACGTATCTTCCACAAACGAGACAACGAGATTCCAAAACAATTGCTCCTGATACACATTTACACATGGACAAATATCGGATGCTTACAGGATATGGCCATCTCAGAACTTACCATGTCATCCAGCCACTAAAGATCCTAATGAGTACGAGTTCAAGGTGAAATTGAAATATATATATTTCGCCAAGCCTAAAAGCGGAGCTCCAAAAGCATTCTTTTTCTACTGGCATTTACATATAGTGTGCTTGTCATATCACCCATCTGACCTCACTCAAGCTACAGACCCAATGCTGTAAAAATAATATGGAAAGGTGATCTGAGCCAGTGTCATAGTGGATTTGGACCCCCCGCAGATTTGCACCCTCCAGTCCAGATCTGCTTGTGGATCAGATTTGGACCCCCTAGTCCAGAACTGCTAGCAGATATGAACCCCCTTTTACGGATTTGGACTCCAACCCCTCCTAACAACAAGCGTTCTATTGAGTAAGGTAATAAAAATTCCTTTGCAAATTGAGTTTGGAGGCATAACGAGCCAGAGATAACCGGAAGTTAAAAAATCTCCCAAGTCTGGTTGCTAAGGAGTGACGTTATAGGTCTGCATTAGAGCCGTCAACGTACTCCATTTGTGGTTTCACTGCAGGAGCATCTTAGCACACCTTGAAAGAAGAATTGTTTTTGCGCTCCAGCGGCAGAATTTAATTTACCGGCACGCGGCACGCTTACGCCTTGTTCTTATGGCATTTTATGGTTTTACTTGTACGATGAAACGCTAGTTTTGTCAAATGTTATGCTTTAGCGATTCGTTGAGATTTTCGAAGGGATAATCGGCATATCTCGGTATGTGATGGACAGAAATTACAGAGAGTGACGCCTTCTCAGGCTGAAATTCTGTTTTACCGGGTGATTTCATTGACGTGCAATGGACTTTGGTAAGTTGTAAGTATATTTTAAGCCGAAGTAAATCGCCTCCAGACAATTTTAAAAGCGGAAATACGAACGTAAGAGGTAAGATCGACGTAACTTTCGATTTTGTTACATTAGTACGTTTGGTAGGAATCGCCCACGACATTTTCCCTGGGATTATATTCTAATGTAAATTTTCTGTAAGATTTGATTGAGTTGGAATTCCTTCGGTTTCGGACCATTGTTGAGCGGTAATCTTTCTGTTCAAGCGTATTTATGTATATGTAGCAAAGTGCATGTGTATTCCGGCGGCAAATTAATTATAATCTGGCGGCAAATTAAATATGAAGCCGCGAAATACGCGCGCACTCGTCATCGATCCACGATAATGAAAATCGGGCTGGTGAGGGGGCGCGGAAGTGGGCGGCTCCTTATTTTGTCTTTATAACTGGATATGGGTACTTATATCTTTTACATAGCTGCTCTTTGTCAAAGCACAAATATTTTATCTGGCGACTATTTCTTCCACTTATGGTGGTGATTAAAATAGTGGCAGTTTGAAAATTGAAAATTATCGTCGGAGAATATATTATCGTCCAGAAACAACTTCTTAAAGCCTTTTCAAACTACCAAGGAGGTTAGGACTCTGTGTTTGTGCGTGGAAAATAGCAATAGTAAAATATTCAAGTGATTTAGCATATGTAACTTGCAGATAAAAATTTAGGGAAATGTTCTATATCTTTTCTGGTCCAGTCAGGTTGAGGTCCTGGCATCACTGTATGCCTGAGTGCTTCTGGGATATATAACATGAACAGTTTTTTGAAGTACAGACAAAAATCTAGGAAAATGTTCAATATCTTTTCTGGTTCATCCAGGTTGAAGTCCTGGCATCACTGTATGCCTGAGCGCTTCTGAGATATTTAACACAACAGGTTTTTTTGGAAATGCAGATAAAAATTTAGGCAAATGTTCTATATATTTTCTGGTTCATCCAGGTTGAGGTCCTGGCATCACTGTATGCCTGAGTGCTTCTGGGATATATAACATGAACAGTTTTTTGAAGTACAGACAAAAATCTAGGAAAATGTTCAATATCTTTTCTGGTTCATCCAGGTTGAAGTCCTGGCATCACTGTATGCCTGAGCGCTTCTGAGATATTTAACATAACAGGTTTTTTTGGAAATGCAGATAAAAATTTAGGCAAATGTTCTATATCTTTTCTGGTTCATCCAGGTTGAGGTCCTGGCATCACTGTATGCCTGAGTGCTTCTGGGATATATAACATGAGCATTTTTTTAAAGTGCAGATAGAAATCTAGGCAAATTTTCCATATCTTTTCTGGTTCATCCAGGTTGAGGTCCTGGCATCACTGTATGCCTGAGTGCTTCTGGGATATATAACATGAACAGTTTTATGAAGTGCAGATAAAAATCTAGGCAAATGTTGTAAGCAGGTTTAATGACCAAAACGTTTTACATTTGGTACATTTCTTTGCAGAACAATAACGCGTTCGGATGACTGTATTTTTCGAGAACGTTTTCCTTACTTTAATGCCCTTCAGAGTAATTTAGTCCTTCGACAGTACGCCAGAATTTTCCAAGTTAAACAAATTTTAACAATCGGGAAAGAATTAGAAAAAGCAGAAGTTATATTTTGAAATGATGATTTCGATACAGTCGCCGTTGTCGCTTTTCCTGCCAAGGTCGGTTTCGGAAGTCGAATACTGAAACTTCCACTTCGACGTTTGCCGAGATTATTGAGGAATTATTCAACGAGAATTTTATCAGTTCCTAGGGAAACCGTACGGATAGTAAAAGTTCTGTTCATGAGCACGCAACGATATCACATATTGAAGCGAATTATTTTAGCTCAGTGATGTTAATTTACTTTCACGGTGTTCAAGAAGGGTAATAATTGCAGACTGATTTGTGTAAATTACTCGCAAATATGTTCACTATTACCAGCGAATTTTAATTAGCGTTGAAAAGAGATATATCTCCCTCCAAAAACAAAACACATTAGGGCCGTTTATACGAGAGCTTACTCTGGCCACGGCTTACATAAGACGCGAACACTCCGTATAAATGGTACAAAATCTATGTTCACGGCTTTCTCAAGCTGCAGCTTATCCTGGCCTAGCTTGGTGTTTTTACTCGTATAAATGGTTCCTTTCGCG
>JAEMWC010000962.1:200000-245000 GCA_016490735.1 Pachyseris speciosa | reverse complement strand
AACGAAGATTTGCAAATGTTAGTAACATGATCATTAAAGCAAAAATGGCTATCGAAGATAGTGCCGATATTTCTCGCCTTTTGCACGGAGTTAATAGTTAATAGTTTTCAGAACCTTGTGGCACTCCACATTCAAGGTCATGTTTCGTAGAGGTACCACCCTCGACGGAGACATATTGCATGCGATTCGATAAATAAGATTGCAACCATAATAAAGGCTTTCCAGCTATCCCAAATCGTACACGCAAACGAGAAAGGAGAATGGCATGATCGACTGTATCGAAGGCAGCAGAAAGGTCTAACAGGAGTAAAATTACAGTTCGACGATTATCAATGGCAGAAAGGATATCATTGTGCACACGGATGAGTGCAGTTTCGGTACTGTGATATTGCTTGTACGCTGACTGAAATGTCTCATTTAACCCATATTCATTAATGTAAGAGATAAGTTGATTAGCTACCAATTTTTCAATTGCTTTGCTGATAAATGAAAGATTCGACACCGGGCGATAATTGGAGAACTGTGTATGATCCAAAGAAGGTTTCTTAAGGAGTGGGCGTAACATGGCAACCTTGAGTTGCGAAGGCATCTGACCAGATTCCAGTGAGATGTTTATTATTTTGGAAATGAAATGCAACAGAACACCAAGTGCATTTCTTGTAACATAACCAGGAAGAGGATCCAGAGCACATGACTTAGCAGCCAGCTTAACGATACACGTATGAACTTCGTCCGCTGTTACCGTTTTGAAATTATCAAAAGAATATGGACAGGCATTGTCAACAACAGGAACTGTATCTCGATGAGAGTGAGCAGCAGTCATTATATGACTCCGTATTCTATCTATCTTTGTAGTGAAGTACTCAATAAACTTGTTAGCAAGATCAGTGGGCGATTTGCAGGGGGGATATTGAATATCTGTTTTCCTTTGTAGTAGTTTATCAATTATCTTAAAAAGCTTTTGATAATTTGACTGATTCTCATTAATTAATGATGTGAAATAATTCTTCTTGGAGTCACGAATTAAGTTGTTGACAGCATTACATCCCTCAACAAACAACTTACGATCAGAAGGAAGTTTGGTCATTCGCCAGCGTCGTTCAAGTTTTCTACGGGATCTCTTTAAATTATTTATCTCCTCAGAATACCAAGGTGCAGCCGGACGCAGAGTAACTGTCTTGGTTTGCAGTGGAGCATGAGCCTCAAGTATGGAAGCGAGGACTTTATTATATTGATCAATCAAATAATCCAAGGATGAAGATGACGAGGCAAAAAGATCAGGAAGGCTTGAATTCATAACATCAACACAAAAATCATCAAAGTCAATAGATCGAAGCTTTCTGAATGAAATAATCTTCTTGTCAAGCGGCGGCTTATTGAGCGATAGCTGGAAGTGAACAGCAGCATGATCAGAGATGACAAAAGGAGAACCAATTGTTAAATTCGAGACAATGTTATCATCAGATCGTGTAATCACAAGATCCAAGGTGTGTCCTTCTTTATGCGTTGAGCCATGTGTATATTGAGTAAGATTGAAAGCATCCAACAATTGGAGAAATTCAGTTGAGTGTTGGGAAGCACAGGTGTCAACATGTATGTTAAAATCACCAACTAATAATAATCCACCAGGATCAGTGGTGTATTGTTCCAGGAACGTAGAAAACTCATCTAGGAACAATGAGGGTGTTAAACCATTCAAGGTCGAAGGAGGTGGGCGATAAACAATGATAACTCTGATTTTTAAATTGACTGTACTTGACAATAACAAATCCATATATTCAAAAGACATAAACTTCTTGAGCGGCTGCAACTTTAAGTTAAAAGATGATCGAAATAACAAGCCAACTCCACCTCCACGAGTAGAACCAGGCCTAGGAACATGATGAAATGAATAACCCGAAGGACATAAATCACGAATAATTAATTCATTGTCAGCATCTGATTGAAGCCATGTTTCCGTAACACCAAGAAGATCAATATTATTTTCGACAACAAAGTCTTTGATGATGGTAGTCTTGTTGTTAATTGAACGAGCATTTAGCAAGCAAAAATTCACACAGCGAGCCCTTGGTGTGTATCTTTTAATCGGGCTAGGAATAATTTCAATTAAATTTCTTGGATTCGGTCCAACGGTAGTCTTCATAGTGCATGTAAATCGTGAAGAATTTAATCTACATATATATATATATATATATATATATATATAGCTGGAGTTTTCAAAACAGGGCTCCTTGAGTCCATACTAACTCCTATTAGATGTCTCTCACTCTTTTTTTTTTCTTTTTTGGATGGGGCGGGGCATGCTAGCTACATTAATAATTAGAAGAAGAGAAAGAAACTGTCCCTGACTTAAACTTTGCATTAAGCTCTTATCCCCACTCCCCCCCCCCCTCCCCTCCAGTTTTATTTGTCAGTTAGTTTCCACTCTCTCTCAAAGAAAGAAACGTGCATTTGAAGTCTTCGCGCGGTCAGTTAGCTCGCAATGGCGTCGTTAGAGTTTGATTTTCCGTTGGCCTCCTAGAGCAGAGAATTCCTTAGGACATCATTAAGTCCAGTGAGGGGGAAAGTCTTGCGAGGTGCAGTGTCTGCCTCGTCTAATATCCTGCTGTGCAGTTATTTGCTAAACGAGTACTTTGTGTACCCGGGCGGTACTGCTGGAAAAATGCAGGGATATTGAGAGCTCTGCTTTGAGAGGTAACAAGTCTTTAGCCTCAGAAAGTAGGTGTCGGTGATCATTTCAAGGCTCAGGGAGAGAAACTGGTGTAGAATTTGGAGCATGCTAAAGACTTAGTAAAAATGCTGTGGCTAGATGGTCGTCAACAGCTCCTCGCTAACACGGACAGTAAACATCCGGGACCTCAAAGGCATGGCTGGGAATTTGTCTGCAAAAGCGTAAGTTTAAACATTTTTTTGACTAGTTTCCGCCCTCGCAACTTTGATCTTAAGCTAGTGATTTGAGCTAGTGATTTGATAGTCTGAAAGTGTCATAATGACTGGTTTCCGGTGTCAGAAGTGATCACAAAATCGAGCGATAATTTACACAAATAAAATTCGACAATAATTAGCTGTGATTCTTCGTAGCAATCACGAACGCTCGGTTGAAAACGCTGCTAGACTCCGGCTAAATCGATGCCACTAATTCCAAAGCTAACTTTGCCGTCAGAAAGAGCGTATTCTAGAGAGATTTGGCCGACTAACGCACCAAAATTCTCATGTCAGATGTCACGTCAATTTCATGTCTAATTGCAAGACAAATAACATGTATTCTTCGTCTTCCCTTTGACAGAGACTGTAGGCTCATAACGGGCCTAAATGCAAGTCTCCCTTTTGATAAACCGAGGTATTGATAAAGAAAGTTCTAAGACCCCTCAAATTTTCATGAGCCCGGTTTTCAAAAGATTGGCTATATATATATATATATATATATATATATATATATATATATATATATACATATATATATATATATATATGTATGTATGTATATAGTATATTCAGATAAAATTCATATGAAAATATGAATTTTTTTCAGGCTTCTTTTGGCAATTGCATAAACTGCGTTCACAACTACAAGGATCATTCTTCATCTGATTTCATTTCCGCAGTTCATATATGATTCATTTCATATATCATTCACACTCATGTCTTTCACGGGAACATATGAACCCACAATCGACCTGCTCCCAACGTCAGTGGCTTCATAGGTCAGTTGGTTAGAGCATCGCATCGGTAATCGCGAGGTCACGGGTTCAAACCCCGTTGAAGTCCTGGATTTTTTTTTTCAGGCTTCTTTTCGCAATTGCATAAATTGCGTTCACAACTGCGAGGATCATTCTTCATCTGATTTCATTTCCGCAGTTCATATATGATTCATTTCATATATCATTCACACTCATGTCTTTCAAGGGAACATATGAACCCACAATTGACCTGCTCCCAACGTCAGTGGCTTCATAGCTCAGTTGGTTAGAGCATCGCACCGGTAATCGCGAGGTCACGGGTTCAAACCCCGTTGAAGTCCTGGATTTTTTTCAGGCTTCTTTTCGCAATTGCATAAATTGCGTTCACAACTGCGAGGATCATTCTTCATTTGATTTGACTATTTAGGCTAAATTGGAAAATTCAGGTTCTTATACGTAGGGTATTACTGTATTACACATTCTAAAAACTAAGAGGTGAAATTTAAACGTGGCCCAAAGCTAACCTAATCAAATTAAATCGAATACTTGTCTCTTACAAGTCACCCCTGCTTTGAGATTGACACTAAAAATGAAAAAGTAAAATTGAAATACAATCCAAAGCTAACCTAATTAAATTACATACTTGTCACTCACAAGCTGCATCTGATTTAAAATTGACACAATAATGTTATAGATGGGACTTAAAACTGCTTAAAGAAGGTGCATGCATGATGTTCGATGGAACACCATTCCAGTCTGGTATGTAGCGATTATAAAAAGAAAAGCTGAAGGCCACATATATATTTAGCCAGGAGTCGGAGCTGCACACTCTCACAGAGCAACTTCGCATGGCTTTATTTAGGCCAGTTTAATTTGTGTCCAAAACAATTGAGCAGCAGCAGGGAAAACGAAGAGTTTTCGATAGCAAACGTTTGCAAAAAATACAGACATTCGTGAGTCTTAACTACTTTCAGATGAAAGCGTAACGGAATTCAAAGCGGATAAAAAAAACACCACAAGCGAACAAAGTACGATGCGAGTGTTTTGCTGGAAGAAGGAGAAGGTGGAGAAATTAAACAAGACTAGCTTGTAATAAAAATAGCTTGTACTAATTAATCTAGAATAATCGGTATTTATTTTGATATAAATGCCCGTAGAAAAGACAATAAAGGGTAAAAACTAATCGTTAAGAGCAGTCAACAGTAATTGACCGGGGTTCAGAAACAACAGACAACAAACTAAGTATTTCAAGTAAATTAAACAAAGCACAATACGAATAATACTTCTTCGAAGATTCTTGGAGAAGGTGGAGAAATTAGACAAGTAACAAAATTTGCTTAGCAATTTTGACATAAATGTCGGTAGAAAAGACAAAAAAGAGGTCCACACCTGATCGTTTAAAGAAGTCAACAGGAATCATTGAGGCAGCAATCACTCGGAACGCGACAGAGCTGAATAATAGCGCCATTTCCCACAAAATCTTTCCTTGGCTGACACAAAACGCTAAAGAGCTTTGATAGTTTTACTGGTACTTCCCATGTCTTCCGAAGAATCTTCTTCAATTAATGATTCTCAGTGGCAAAGCGTCATCCAGTTAACGAAGAAAGCGCTTGCCAAACCACACCAGCATTTCTCTCGCAGAGCCGTCCGCTATAAAATTTATCAAAGCCAGCCAAGCCAGTCAACCCATTTCGGTGTTTTTAACATCCAAACGCTGATTCTTACCGGTTCAAACAAATTAAGACGACATGTTATAGACGGCGAAACTAAATATTGTTGTTTACAGGCCGCTTTCGACGAAGATCTCTAAAACGTTTTTCAAATGACGAGTGAAGCGCGCTGGTCTTTGACATTTTTGACAGCATTTTGGCAACTTTATGTCAGATTTTGAGACGTGCACATGCACATGCATTTGATCGGCTTTTCTTTTTTTACTAGAGCTTGAGTTTCCGCCTTTAATCCTAAATTTTACGAGGACTCATTGTGATTACGTGTTATTAAGATAAGGGCAAAAGTTTCTTAAACGCTGTTGAGGTACCAAGTTCGAAAAACAGTCAGCCAAGCCGAGTAAAAACACTCGTTCGCTTGCAAACAAAACAACGTAACAAAACAAACAAACAATTCAACTACATCTTTGCGTCCAAAACGAGTACAGATTATTGTTATTTATATCCATTCGAGAGAAAAATACAAGTTTCATTCCTGAACAAAAGTAACAACGATTAAACCAAATGTTAAGCTTCAACTTTATTTAATTTACCTCACTGTCCTGCGCTGTATTGTAGAGGCTTCTACCACTTGAAAATACGTAAGCTTCAGTAAAGTAAAAACAAGCATCCGCAAAAATAGCAAACGGTTTGTCCAAAGAAAGAGCTTTTTCCACAGAGTTTGAGCCACTCGTTCCTCCCATTAACACAGGTGAACTGTTAAGTGACCTTTCTTAGTGAGATGCAAGATGCCTCGGTAAAGTGAAAGCCCTTGAAGCGTTGAATTATACTGTTTTCAACCGCACAAACGATCCAAGTTTGAAGCTTTTCTTAAGAAAAATCGCTCCTCCTTTCATCACTTGAAAATTCACTTTCCGGAGTATCTTTTGACAAGTTCTTGATTTTTATGCTTTTTACGCGAATTTAAAGACAAACTTCGATCGAAGAAGATGAAGTTGTTTTGCTCAAGATGAAGAAACCAAGTGAATGTGAAATTACGAGCCGCAGAAAGCGCGCGAAAAATTAAGCCTCGATTTGGTTTGGGTGTCCCACACCTGGCTTGAGCCTGCGATCAAATCGAAAGCAAGTACCTGGTCAGCTATCTACTTCAAAAAAACAGCCGACCTCGATGAGGTCTTAACTTGTGCCCGCGATATGGTTATGTGACACTGGTCAGCAGATACCTTGTTTTGACAGGTGTCAATTGGCTATAAGATGGATGTCCAGTATCAAAGATGTACGCAGGGTGTACACTGTAAACTAGCTGGTCAGCTGCTGGGCTAGGTGGAGTATGGCCGCCATGTTGGATTATTATGATTATTATTAGGATATTATTAGTTATTGAGCAACACCACCGTCGTCGTCGTCGTCGTCGTGCGCGCCCACGAGCAATACCGCTAGCCATTTTTACCATGAGAAAAGCAGTTGACGGGTTTCTATAGGTATGGTGCTCCGCTTGGCGGCCCTTTGGGCCGCCGGAGCTCCGCTATTACTTGACGAGAAGGAAGGAGAATGAGAGGCCGGAATACGAATTTCGTGGCGTTCAACCCGGATCTTGTAATTCCTGAAGCTCAACCAACCCTCGAAAAGACTAACAAAAATCCGGTAGAACAGCACCGCAATGCAGCAGCAAAGAAACCGAACGAGCCAAAACGGAAACTGGACTCGCCAAGATAGCAGGTCCACTGACAAAAATCTCGTCGAGCCTTGGAGGTTCCGTTCCTCAACACAAAGCTAAAAAAATTTAAAATTAGACAAAAAGTACTTAACTTGAAGTGTAATTATAATTCTCTGAAGATATGCGGAGCATTATGGGATAATTGTGCATACTTCCTAAGTAACTAACAGGCCAGCGGTCAC
This sequence comes from Pachyseris speciosa, assembly GCA_016490735.1. NCBI lineage: Eukaryota > Metazoa > Cnidaria > Anthozoa > Scleractinia > Pachyseridae > Pachyseris > Pachyseris speciosa. The sequence goes on along the minus strand of JAEMWC010000962.1, from coordinate 237,754 downwards.
ACTTTAAAGTCATTCAAATGCAAATTACTGGACGGTATATAATCCCAGGAGAGGACACAAATAATCGGTTCTTCGTGGAGTGCGGATTTGGCAAAGGTCCCATGTTATGGGGGGGGGCGCCATAATAAAACAGACTACAGTAAAGGAGGGAGGAAAGCATTATCCGATAATGCTCCGCATATCTTCAGAGAATTATAATTACACTTCAAGGTAAGTACCTTTTGTCTAATTTTAAATGCGCTTTCGACATGCTCCGCATTATGGGATAATTATGCGATTTGAAAGAACCGAAGCCTATGCAAACATCCTTATAACAAGAGTTGATTATTTAATACAAGAACTTCATTAATAAATTATTCAAGGACAATGTGCTCTCTGAGGTAATATTTACGAAATGTACGTTTATTTGTCCAGTCAGCAGTGCGCAAAATTTCTGCGACTGGAACACCCTTAATGTACGCATTGGTAACAGAAGCACCCCTGACACTATGTGCCTTAAAAACTGAGGTATCTATGCCTGCACTCGACAGGACTGACTTAATCCACCTCCCTACAGTGGAAGTGGTCACTGGCTTATGAGGCCTAATAAATGAAATAAACAGCTTTGAACTGGAACGTAGTTTTTCAGTACGCAAAATATACTCAGCTAATGTAGACATGATACATAAAGAAGGGTGCTCTGGCAAAGACATAAACTTGACTTCAAGCGATTTACCCGGTTTTGAGGTTTTCAAATGTTCTGCTATGACAAAACTTAAGCAATCTTGAGACTGTTTCTTAAAGTTAAGATCTAGTGCACACAACGTCTGCTCTCTTTGAGCAGAAGATAAAGCATCACAGTTTTCATTGTCAGAGTCTTTAAATTAAGTTGTTCCAAAGGGAACAAAGTCCTCAAATAACTGGTAACTTTGGCAACATCCCAAGTCGAAGAGTTACGAGGAAGAGGAGTCGTGAGATGGTAAATTCCCTTAAGAGGCCTGACCACAAGTGGGTGGGAACCAACAGCAACATTATTGACAGGATACAAAGTTGAAGAAAGAGCCGATCGGTATGTGTTGACTGTACTGTAGCTCTTGCCCTTAGCAAAGGACTGTGAAAGAAAATTAACTACTTCATCGACAGATGCCTGAAGTAAATCAATTTTCCTTTGCTCGCACAGGCCACACCATTTCTTCCAGGCTGAGTTGCATTGTTTATCAGTCCCAGAGGACCAAGATGCGCTGATGATTGTGATTGCATCATCAGAAAGGCCTCTGTCTGCAAGCGATCTCCGGATAACATCCATGCGGCTAGGCGTAAGCTGTCCTTCAAGGGGTGAATTTCCTGGCTGTGCGGCAATGTAAGAAGATTGTCCTTCCGAGGCAGTAGGATTGGTTGCTCTACTGCCAAATGAAGGAGCAGGGGATACCAGCTTTGAGTTGTCCACACTGGAGCAATGAGAAGCACTAGAGCCTTGTCGTTGCGTATCTTTGCCAAAACTTGGGTTAATAGGTTAAAAGGAGGAAAAGCGTAACACTTTAAATGAGCCCAGCTAATAGTGAAAGCATCAACAGCCATAGCACCAGGTTCTGGAGGCCACGAAACAAAACAATCTGTCTTGGCATTAAGTCTTGATGCAAATAAATCAATACCAGGAACAAAGGTCATGTTTGTTATCTGATTAAAGATGTCAATATCAACCGACCACTCCAAGTTGGAAGAGAATTCTCTAGATAAGGAGTCTGCTACTAAATTCTCTTTCCCTGGAATATGTTGAGCGGAAATAATTATATTCCTTTCAATACCACCATTCCCATAAAGTTCTAGATAATGAATTCAGAGAAGGAGATTTAATACCTCCCATTTTGTTGATGTAAGCAACCGCGGTGGAATTATTAAGTTTCAGTCTTACATGAACATCCCGCAGATTGGGCACAAAGGCTTGTAAAGCATACAAAGCAGCAGGCAACTCCAATTAATATATATGGTTGTGAGCTTCCAATATCGACCATCGGCCATTAGCTGACTGACCACCGCAGGAAGCTCCCCAGCCAGCTAAGGTGGCATTACATTCAATATAGATGTCAATGGGACGTTCCCCGAAAAAACAGCCATTAAATTTAGCAAGGTTGTTTATAATCCAGTGAACAGAAGGATTGTTCTTGGAAACAAGGTTCATTCAGGCAGGAATAATTTTCCGCAATTTATTTTCAGGAAGCAAAAGCTTCATGGAAATTGAATCGATAATAAAACCAAGAAAACAAATCCTTGTAGTAGGTTGAAGTTGAGATTTGGCATCATTTATCACAAAACCTAAGCTCTCTAGTAGCTTCCGCAAAAAAGAAAGCTGCTCCATGCACTCTGCAAAAGAACTTGCAACAAGCAGGATGTCATCTAAGAAAATGACAATCCTGAGGCCATTCAGTCTGAGTTGTGCGACAATAGGTTTGAAAATCTTGGTAAAAACCCTAGGTGCCAAACTATAACCAAAAGGTAGACAAGTAAACTCATATCTCTGGTCTCTCCAAATAAAACGCAAATATTTGCAGTGTGGTCGAAAAATTGGCACACTGAAATAAGCGTCCTTGAGATCAAGTGACACCATATAATCCCCAAGGGAAACAAAATTCATAGCCATCTGAATATTTTTCATTTTGAAATGAATCCTTTGCACAAATTGGTTCAAAGGTTTCAAATTAATTACTGGACGCAAATCACCAGTCTTCTTAGGTACTAGAAAAGTATTTGAAATAAATTCATAGGGACAGGGAGAGACTTTCCTAATAGCTCCTTTAGTTAGGAGTTTGATAAGTTCCTCATCGATGAGCTGTTTTTCCCTTTCATTGAAAGGGGGTGGTCTAGGTAATACTGACTGAACAGGAAGGGTATTAAATTCCAAATGATAACCCGAAACGGTCTCCAGGACCCAAGGGTGACTGGTGAGTTTGCGCCAGACGTCAATGTTATGCAATAAATTACCCGCATAAGCATGAGACTCAGGAGAAATGTTTACCTGTCCATTCATGCCTTGTCCCTCAACTCCTTGGAGGAGTGAGGAGGGTGGCTACGCACTGCAGGTCTCCCTTCGGAGAAATGAGCTCTGTGACCTCTTGAACCTAAAAAAGGTTTTCGGCCACGCTGGGAGTACTTGAAATTGTTACTACTACTCTTATAATCAGAAGTTCGACGCACCAAGCTTGAACGAACCACGGTCTTCTTTGCAATTTTATTTACCTCCCCAATATCTTTAATGTGCTTGGGAAGTTCATCTCCAAAGAAAAAGGTTGTTACCGGATTCGATCTGCTGCAAACAGACTGATAAGCCACTGCAATATCTGGTTTCAAAAATTCTCGTCTCCTTAATGAGGCAAGAAAGGAGGCATGGCCCAAGAAGGTAATTGCATCACCTATGACCGGTAGGATCTCAGTAGGTTGTAACATTTTCCTTTCATTCTGAGCCACTAGGACAGAATCAATCAGCTGCACCAGTGGTTGGGCTGATTTAACTATGTTCTTCTGAACTTTCTGTATCCCGAGATCTTTAGACTTTTTGTATGTCTTGGCAGATCATGCCAAAGTTCAAGGTTCACCTTAGGGACACACAAGAACTTGCAATTTTGCGGAGTCTTGTATTTATCTTGTAACTCCTTAAACTTTGATTCCAATGTTTTTTTGGAACACGCATCGTTCACTTTCTTAGCAGAATAACATCAGCCACGTCAGAACCGAAGCTCTCCTTCTCCTCAAACACCGATGGTAAAAACACGCTTGAGTCAAGCTGTTTTATACTGTCGGCTCCCGATGTGGATGCCGAAGTTTGCTCAGTCGAAATAACCGCCGTTGGGTCAAAAACAGCGTCATGAGAAGAAACAGAATCGACTGTGTCCGATTTGGCAGCTGTATTTCCCGATCCGGAAAGAGAGGCGACACCACCGAGGCTAACAAGTTTCTCGTTTAAAGCATTCAAAGGACTGCATAATGTGGTCGATACCGAGCTGATCCTTGAGGTCGTCGATATCAAATTCAAAATGGTCATCCTGAGGAAACTCGTCTGAGGCATTAGCGATTTCGCTGTGAACAACAGTCGGGTCAACCGTTAAGGAGTCACCGGTTCGGCTCTCCTGTAAAGAAATATTTTCTGTGGTAGAAGTCATGGTGTGAACTTCGCTCCACGTGGGCACTGGTTGACAATACAAGTAAAAACCCCGGCACTCAAATTTCCTCCAAAACTCTATAAACAGAGACAACCAAGATAAAACAGCGCAATAAAGGGCAACAGCCCAGAGATAAACCACAATAAACACAAAAAGCAAATATGACCGCGACTCACTGACCTGGAAGCACGAAAGGAAGAACTGATTATTTGTGTCCTCTCCTGGGATTATATACCGTCCAGTAATTTGCATTTGAATGACTTTAAAGTGTGACCGCTGGCCTGTTAGTTACTTAGGAAGTATGAATAATTATCCCATAATGCGGAGCATGTCGAAAGAGAATCTCAGGACTGAAGGCACATATCAAGGACGGGAGTTATCAAAAACCTCCACTATACATACCGCGTGCAAATATCACGCCAGACAAAAGTTTAAGAGAGAAATAAGCGCGACTAGATAAAACGCCCGTATAAAGCAAAAGCCTTTTATAGAAACATTTTCTCTGTAAAACTCATCTGTATTTATTACATACCTTGTTGACCTTCTTCGTTGCATTCATCCACCACCACTCTGCAACGAACATTCAGCTTTTCTCCCATACTCTCCCTCATGCTTTCCATCTCCGTTCTCATCTCCTCATGTTTCTCGCTGATGTCGTCTAAAGATCATATTGTACCATAAAGTCGCTAGAAATTTTGTATACATTTGCATTTCAGCCATGAAGAATGGCAAGCGCGAATTTATTACTGAAAACAGCTGCAAGAAATCAACTAGCTTTCTCTATCTCTCACGCCCCGCATTTGTACAGGTTTTCGGCATTACAAATATAATTCTGGCTGCCCAGTGTTTCAAAGAGCGGACAACTCTATTCAGCGGACAAGTCGCTATCCTGCGGATAAAATGTATTTCTAACAATAGGATATCAATATCAAAACAATGGGCAAAAGTGAGACAACGATACTTAAGACCCGCCTTAAATTAGGAGGCTTTCACGAATCTGGCCTTTGCGGCTTGTAGTTATACTTTAACATACACTTTGCCGCTTGGTAATAAGGTATCCAATATATACTTCGTAACCGTTCAACGATCGTCATGCATCACGTGTTCAGCCCCTTCACAGACGAATTCTCAAAAGGACATTTTGAACTCCTTGCAATCATCAGAGCGACAACAAACACAACTCATCGCAGTCGCAGTCATCAGAACAAGAAACTTTCAGCTTCGGAGAAGATTTTGTATACATTTGCTTTCCAATCACGAAAAGCACGAATTTATTACTGGAAACAGCTACAACAAATCAACTAGCTTTCTCTTTCTCTACTTCAGGAAGCCCACGCATTTGTACAGGTTTTCGACACTTCAAATATAATTCTGGGCCAAGTTTTTCAAAGTTCGGACAACTCTATTCAGCGGACAAGTCTATCCTGCGGATAAAATGTAACTCTAACAATAGGCCATCGATATCAAAACAATGGGTAAAAGTGAGACAAAGATAATTAGGACCGCTCTCAAATTAGGAGACCTTCATGAATCTGGCCTTTGCGGCTTGTAGTTATACTTTAACATACACTTTGCCGCTTGGTAATAAGGTATCCAATATATACTTCATAACCATTCAGCCCGTTCTTAACCCGAATCAGCCCCTTCACAGCTGAATCCTCAAAAGCACATTTTGAACACCTTGCAATCATCATAGTGACTGCAAACACAACTCATCGTAGTCATCAGGTCAAGAAACTTTCATCTTCGGAGAAGTTAGTTTCGTCGTGCAACTAACCTTGGTCTTCCAACTCCTCTTTGATGTCCTCCACTTCTTGTTTAATCTGATCATGTTTCTCACTGAAGTTGTCTAAAGATCAATATCGAGGTCAGAGTAAGTTTGCTTCCCCGCCTTGCGCTTAAACCAAATCCAGCACAATTTATTTCATAGTCTACTCGATGATAGTGCATTTTCATTGCTTAGGAGTCTCATAAGCCCCTATGATGGAGGAGTTGGGAGGGGTTTCTGCCCACATCGAAACAATCCCAGGTAACTAGAAGGGAATATTTCCAAATTATATTGCTGCATGTTGACTCTGCGTATCACGGTACTATTAGCTCCTCTTAAGGATGCAGCCACAAAGGCAAATATTTTCTCACTTGGGAAACACGAGATAATGATCAGGTGTTTTTTTTTGGTTGACATTAAATTCAAATCCAAAGAGCCTCAAAATCCTCGTCAGATCAATGGTTTTTTTAGTAGCTGTGTAGAGAGGGCAGGTGCGTTGGAAAAATCCCACTTTAAAACTACCATTAATCGGAGATTATAGAAGCGCACACCATCTATCTGAGTAAATTTTGGCTAAATATTTTGTTGTTTTAGAAATAAGTAAACTGTCATGTCTTTGATTCGAACGGACACCTTTCTGAATGGCGCATAAGTGCGCATCCTCAAAGTATATTGGCCGCTGGCCAAAAACACCGCAACTCCTTTCCACTAGCTAGTGTATGCAATATGGTAACTAATAAGGCTCTGAAAATTTAAATCAAACACTGCACGCTTATAGAAATGTCACTTCAAAGTTCATAAATCCAGCCTAGCTGGGGGCTTCCGCACTCGGACCAGATATCGTTTAGCAGGTACAGGCTCACTCAAATTTAGTGGACTGCTGGCTGCAAGGTCAGCCACTGGACTTGGACTGGACAGTAACCAGTTGCAAATTGGTTTGCCGCTCGCCAACTGGTTGCTGTCTACCCCCGCCGGGTTCACTTTTGTTACCCAGCGTGTTGTTTCAAAGTTCAGTGTGTCCATGGCGTTCTGGCCGAGCACTTGTGAAAATTCAGCAACGCAGCTGACTCCAAAGAAAAGCTTTGTAGCAAACGCGATGGGGCCGCAATCGACCCGGGATTTCACTGAGAGGAAAGTTTAAGAGCAGGTCTCATGAGAAATTGTTGTCATGAAGTTTCGGGAAGACGCGTAGACCGGAAATGGAAGGAGAGACTGCTGACCGGATGTCCGACACAAACTTGAAATTATACAACAATATTTGGTGGTGATATCATAGCCAATGGTTTTACAAGATTGGATCAGGCAGTTGTATAGTAAATCTGACTCAGGTCCATAGCGGAGGCGTGGGAAAGAGGAATAGAGGAGGGTCTTTGGGTCAAGCCTCCTCTCGGAACTCTAGAGACTTGAATCGTTGTTGGATTTAAAAGGCCTTGTTCTAACTTATTTTAAGATCCTTCGTGCAGATAACGTCTAATCTCAGCGTCAGCATCTGGGCAGCCAACACTTCAAATTCAAAGTGCTACTCGTTCGACCTGGGGAGGGGTACTCCCTAAACGGGTATGTTCCGCCAGACAGTTATGGTTTTCAGGGTCTTGAATCTTAATTAAACAGGGTATGCAATTTTGCTATTTATCGTCCTCAACAGGGTGTCGTTCTGGGCCAGTAGCCTTAAACACAGTGTGAACGTTAGCGGTGCGGTCTCTACATGTGCCCGTATCAACAACATTTTCAAAAACATCGACTCTACTATGATGTGAGTTATAGAAAAATTCTTTCTGTATATGAAAAATAATAGATTAAAGGTTACGAATAAAGGTCTCTTTTCTTAAACATATTATAAAAATGAATGGATTTATGATGGAAATTGAACTTGGTGGAGTGCAATTTTGCGGCCTGAAATCCGTACACGTGATTTCAAACTCGATATCAGAAATCTAAAGTATAATTTCTGACCAAAATTGCATGACACAAAGTTCAATTACTACTTTTTACACCCGTTTTAAATCATAAAGCTTTTTTTGTCAATATTAATATTTGTTTATTCAGATCAGGAAACCGACGTTTTCATTTCACTAGGATACAAAAACGACGCAATATAGAACAAAATTAGTGCGATTAGCAAATAAATTACACTCTCGAAAGCCAATCAGATTGCATACATTCCCAGTGATTTCAAAATGAGTATAATAATGTCTTCCACAGGGTCAGGGTTTAAAAGCCTCCCCAGCACATGCCCACCCAAATTTCCCTTAACCCCCCCCCCCCTCCCCCCCCTCCCCTATTCTCTTAACTATTACAACTGTTAACTGGACTTGTGATAGTCTAGCGGCGAATAAAAAAGTGGTTGAACTTCGGTAATTACAGTCCCTGAAGTGACACGAAAATGAAATTAGTTTAAATGTCCACATACTGTTACTGTTCCAGTCGCATTTGCTGAGCTAGGTGTAACCCTTATACTTTCTACACCGTATAATGTTGATATATTGTTGAGATTCACTGAAAGGAGTTCTCAACAAGCAGTGTGCTAACAAAACAGTCGACTAAAGCGAAGGAAACCACATTTCCGTTGAACGTCGCGGAGTAGTTTTAAGTGAATCATCTGCAATTTCAAAACTGCAGTTTTGAAAATCAACTTTTTGAAAATCAACTTTAGCACACCCCTGCTTTAAGAGGCTAATAAAAGATACTACTAGCGTAAACCTGAACAGGGCATTAACATACAGTACATATGGCTTCCATGTTCTTCCCGACATGCCCCAAATGCCGTGGGGTACTTCAGGGATAAACATTTCAGAGTAAGCTTGGGCTGAAGCTCATCTCCGTGCAGGGAACACGTGTTTGACGGTCTCTTGTGTGTATATAGCGGCAGCTCTCAACTCGTCTGGTCAGTCCTGTGGCTAGTGTAGCATTTTCTCTCCGTTCCTCTGTAGTTAACTGCATCTGGGACATTCTTCTGACTGGCGCCCATGGGAGAGAGGTACAAAGAGATCTGTTGTGGCGTTAAGAAATCGTCAAGGGAAAATAATCGTTTGCCATCCTGGCCAAATGCTCGTTTCATCTGCCTGACTACATACTCACCGCTGATTTTGTTTCCGGTCTCCTCACTAAGATTTTACTTGAGATCCGCGAACCTCACTTGATCTTCTCGCGGTTTGTACCTAGTCCGTGGGTTTCCACATGTCTGGTAATTTCTCTGTAGCATTATAACCTGAAAACACCTCTTGTGCAATCACCCCCCCCCCTTCCCCCCCCCCCCCTCCGTGAATTTGTAAAGGAACAGCTTTCCATTCTTTGCCGTCAGTTTATTTTATTGGGACCACTACGACATGCAAATCAGCTTAGGTGCTCATTTTTAATTTGCATCGAAAATATACTTTCGGTCAGGAAAATATACCTCTGCTCTCTGCCAAAACAAAAAAAATTGAAAGGTTTAAGGTACTCGCCTTGCAGAAGAATAATTTGCTCTATAGCAGGTACAGGTCACTGCCTCTTATCATTGAAAAGAGCACTAGATTTACAACATCCGGTCAGCAGTATGTCCCTTGTCATTTCCGGTCCCTTGTCGCACATGTTGATTCGAGAACAACTTCTTCGCTTGTCAACGAACGCAAGGTATGTACCGGTCGCTTTTAGCCAAATACTCTATTCCTTATCGTACAGGCCTACGTTTACTAAGCATGGCGAAGCATTTCTGTAACTCCTTGGATCGACTTTCTTATGAAAGAAACTACAACATCATGACAGTGCTCAGTTCAACCTTGTCAACTGTACTCTACAAGAAGCTAGATGCTTGTAAATATACGAGCGTCTCAGTGTGGCTCAAAACATCCTTAAGTCTATTTTAGATGGAAGAGGCTATAAGTTTTGACTTGACTATAGAATCTGTGCTCGAATTGGTGAAGAAAATGAAGCGAGCAAACACGAAGCCGTCGCACTAAAAGTTGCCTAAACGTTTAAGGTAGGCTCTTTATCAACTTCGTTTCAATCGATCGTAATGATCAAAAACATCCCACATCAAGTTTCTTTCACAGACAAGACGATAGAAAACACGTTTAGAGCTTAAACGCTTACACTAATCCATTTTTAGAACAAACAAATCACGTCTGAAAATGGCCAAATTTGAGATGTTTTCAAATTTGCATCAAATGTGTTTATCGCCCATGGCCAAAATATAATTTTCCCCAAATTGATTTTCTGATATTTAGAAACTGCTCAGCTCTGCTGTGAATGTGGTGTCTTGGAAGGGAGTACTTTTGGAGAAATTGCGGAATTGATCGAGCTTATTTTTCTTGTTTGTCAAAATGGGTGACAGGCAACATCGTAAAGCCACTATTTTCTTCTTGTTTGTAAAAGTCAAAATACCATAACAGTATTTGCTTGAAAGTAGAGGAATAGCCCTACCTCCTGGTGGAACGTCGTTTGAATTGGCTCACATTCACACTAGAAATAGACTCATATTTGTCGGCCATTACAGAGTAAAATTTTGCTATAAACATGGGTTGGAGGCGGGTATGATCAATTGTGGTTACCATGACAACGATGCATCAGGTGACCCTTATATGGCCATTTTCGTTAATCCCCCCAGGCAACCTACCTCCACACAAAAAATGAGGGAGGGTTAAAAATTTTCATTTCCAACTTTGCTTCACTTTCTCAGAGACCTGCTCTTAACATCTCTACTTTCATTCTGTGGAGGAACTGGGACAGCAGTGGTTTTTTGGGCTTCGAGCGGCAGGCATTCCGGAAATCAATGTTCTGCCTTGCGCTTCTCTTTGCAGTGGAATCTCCGATAATCGCTAACTCGCCGAAATGGCTTCAGTTCGGCCTGAGAAGCTGACAAATGACAAAGGATACAACAAGGCAACAAAGTAAGTCAACTTCACTTTCAAACAACAATAATTTCTACTATTGAAAACAAATCCATAGTGTTCTCATAAGAAACCTTTGTAATTCAAATTCAAACCGTTGTAACACAACACCACCTTATACGCCGATACGCTAGAGTCACGTTCGTGCCTCTTATCGTGAGTTTGGGCCGCCTGGGCATCAGCTGGTCTGTGTGTCGACGCCACATTAAGCCAGGTTTGACTTCTACTTCGTAACAAAGGAGGCCAAGTTGTGTTCGGATGATGCCAGGTACCCACTTTGTACTACCAGTGTTATTTCGTGCTATCACTGTCTGACCGATGGATCCGATGTTATCGGAGGCAGGATGGCTGAGTGGTCTGGGGCGCTGAATTTCAATGCGGTCACCCCGGGTTCAAATCCCGCCCTAGCCATTAGATGGTGTTGTTCTGGGTATTCTGGGTAGTCCCTGGTTCAACTTCTCGGTTATCCTTGTAAATAGCCAACTGGTTTGCCTCCGGCCCGTTGGGATTCTTATCATGTTTATTTGGTTATTTGAATTATTTGTTCCTGTATTTGCTCGGCCCCACTAGCCTTTGTGCTATAGATACTGCCGAGGGTAAATAAAGGTTATTATTATTATTTTAGCTACGTTATTATTATTATTATTATTATTATTATTATTATTATTATTATTATCAATTCTCTAGTTACTGCAACACCGTTCGTAACGGTTTGGTCTATCTGACGGTTACTTATCTTCAAGCGGAGATATGGTTTCAGCATATCCAGCCAAGTGCGTAATCGTCTTCCCCAAAATAGGGGGGAGGGGGATAGTTCTGTAGGCTAGCAAGAACGTTGCCAGCTTAATGTTCAGAGGTTTTACTTCCGTTTCACTTTTTATGGCTGATTTGAAACTCTGCACACAGCGTTCGGATAGACCATTGCTGGCAGGATGGTAAGGTGCTGATGTCAGATGTTTGATTCCATTTCTTTTGAGGAACATCTGAAACTCTTCCGATTTAAACTGTGGTTTATTGTCCCTCACTAACTGGGATGGCACACCATATCTAGCAAACAAGTTCTGCAGTTTCTCAATGGTTTTCGTTTAGGTCGTGGCGTCCATTTTCTCTATTTCCAACCATCTAGAATGGGCATCCACGACAATCAAAACCATGCAGCCGAGGAAAGGTCCGGCAAAATCAATATGGATTCGCTGTTAGGGTGACGATGGCCATTCCCGTGGATGTACAGGTACTGTACTAGGTTCAGCCTGCATAGGCTGGCAACCCGAGCATGTTTTCGCGGTTTCTTCAATTTCCTTGTCGATTCCTGGCCACCAGATGTAGCTTCTTGCTAGGGCCTTCATCTTCCCCACTCCAAGATGTCCTTGATGGAGTTCTTCAAGCAACTGTGGACGACGTTTTGGGGGCACTATGACTCTGATTCCCCGCATCAAACAGCCTGAATGTACTGTTATCTCATTCCTGCGAGCGTAGAAGGGTTCGAGTACAGGAACATGGCTGCTTTGCCATTCTTTAGTCACATCTCATGTACTTGACTCAGTACAGGGTCCCTTTGGGTTTCTCTTCGGACGTTGTCAACTGTGATTGGTAACGGCTCAAACTGCATCATACTGAAAACATTCACTGGATCCACAACTTCCTTCTGCTCTCTCGTCGGTTTTAAGTGGCAGCTGGGAAAGGCCATCTGCATTGCTATGCACTTTAATGTTCTTGTACTCGATTGGGATGTCATAGCCAGCCAGGAATAATGCATATTACTGACGTCTGGCTGCCGTAACCACTGGAATGCTCTTGTGTGGATGGAAGATGTATGTTGGTGGCTGATGATCTGTGTACAGGGTGAAAGATCGGCCAAACAAACACACATGGAACTTCTTGACTCACCAGATTATTGCCAAACCTTCATTGTCAATTTGCGCGTACCCTGGAAGTAAAAGCAATGGGTCGCTCAGTCCCATCATTCATCACGTGGGATAGCCCGGCACCAATTCCCACAGGGGATGCATCATAAGCAAGCCTCAGTGGTAGACTGGGATCATAATGCGTTAATACTTGCTCTGAGCTGATCATTTCTTTCACATTGTGGAATACTGTTTCGCATTGTTCCGTCTAACAACTGGTTCAAAGGGTGTACTACTGTTGACAGATTGGGCAAGAATCTGTTGTAGTAATTGACTAGCCCCAGGAACGACCTCACTTTAGCTACATCGCATGGGCGAGGCGCTTTAAAAACTGCCTCTACTTTCTCTGGTGACTTGTGGAGACCATGGCTATCGATATCATGTCAAGAGAAGATTATCTTCTCCTTGAAAAACTCGCACTTTGTCTTGTTTGCTATTAACCCATGGACCTGCAAGCGACGTAAAACGTCTTCTAGGTTAGCAAGATGCTCTTCATCATTCTTTCCAGTGATGATCATATCATTAAGGATACAGCTTGTTCCAGATGTTCTTTCTAACATTTGATCAATGGTGCGCTGCTAGATAGCAGGGCAGAGGTGATGCCAAACACTAGTCGGTTGTGCTGGAACAGTCCCATATGGGTGTTGATAGTGAGGTATTTCTTTGAATCTTCTTCCATCTCTAATTGGTGATATGCTTGGCGGAGGTCATTCTTTGTCAATGCGAGGAAGAGGATACTGCTCTGCTTGTAGTTCTGGATTCACTGTGACCTTGTAATCACCACAAAGTCTGACGAAACCATCTTTCTTGGGGACAGGCACAATCGGTGTGACCCATTCACTCCGCTCCACTTTATTGAGAATACCTTCATTCTGGAGTCTCCACAGTTCTTCCTCCACCTTCGGCCTTAATGCATAAGGCATCGGTCTGGCCTTGAGGAAGAGTGCTTGGCTATCTTCTTTAAGAGTTAACTTCCCTTTGGCTGGTGTAAATAAGCCCTGTTTATCTTCAAAGACATTTGAGTACTTGTTTAGCATAACGTCCAAACGCTCTTTAGGACTTGATGTAGCTAGTAAAGAATGCAGAAACTTGATAGAACACCATTCTAGGCGTATCGTGCGTAGCCAATCTCTTCCCATTAGAACAGGACCCTTATTCTGCTGAAGCAGCCAAAGCATAAGCTCAAATCGATTGGCTTGAGGGCTTTCTCGGTGTGTGCGCCTTACCTTTGGAATTCCCTTCCGTTTGAGATTAAAAGCAGCTCATCTGTCCCTATTTTTAAAGCTAAGCTTAAGACCTGCCTTTTTCGATTTTTAGCTTTTATATTGCCATATTTGTAGTTTTTACTGTATTAATTATAATTTATTTAACGTTGTAAAGCGCATTTGGGCGTTAGGAAAATGCGCTATAGAAATTTCTTAATTAATTAATTAATTAATTAATTATTCTTGACGACATACAGATCCAGCAATTCGTTTTGGTTTTGGTAATCCAAGAGTACTTTGAGCACTCCCACTGGCATAATGTTTTCCCCACTGTAGGTTTTCAAGGACAGTCCGTTTTGTGCAAGGGAAGCCTGTTACATTTCTGCTGTTAGAGGTCAAGCAAGATAATCGACGCAGCCGAACCTGTGTTCAGTTCCGTCTTAAGTGGCTTACCATCAACATCCAAATCAACCCAGATAATATCATTGCTCTGTTTCCTCACATTGTGTACCTCGAAGGTGGCTAAGACGCCTTCATGAGCATCAACAAGCTTAGGCTTCCCTTGCTGTCTGGAACGATAAACTCACTGGATATGGCCATGATTTCCACAGTTGTGGCAAATCTGGTCCTTGTAAAAACAACAGTGTGTCATGTGTGTGTTCCCACCACAGCAGTAGCAATAGGGGGTGGTCGCCGGTTTCGCTGTTGCTTTATTGTTGTGAAAAATGTAAATTAAATAAATCATACATGAACCGCGGAAATGAAAAAATGATCAAATGAACAAAGATCCTCGCATTTGTGAACGCAATTTTTGCAATTGCGAAAAGAAGCCTGAAAAAATTCAGGTTTTCAACGGGGTTTGAACCCGTGACCTCGCGATACCGGTGCGATGCTCTAACCAACTAAGCTATAGACCAGTCTATCTCGTAGCGCTTCGTTTAGATTCCCGCAAAAATTTCAGTGTGTCGTAAGCTTCTTCAGCTCGGCCACGTAAGACAAAATGCTTTCTCCTTCATGTTGGTTTTTCTTGCCGAAACGAAATCTTTGCGCAATTTCCAAGGTCTTCGGGCGTAAATGCTCCTGTAGAGTGGCGACTAGCTGTTGAAAGGACTTCGTAGCTGGCTTCTCCGGTGCAAGAAGATTCTTCAGCAGAATGTAGGTTTTCCCGCCGATCAAGCTTGACAAAGTTAGCACTTGACAAAGTTAGCATCATCGATGTCGTTCGCCAAGAAAAACTGTTCTACTCGTTCCAAATAGGTTTCCTTGTTCTCTTTTGTGTCATAAAAAAATCTATCTTCCCAACAGCGGTCATAATCTCTTGAATTTTAACACGTCGCAACTGTCATGTCGAACGGACACGTTTCGGAATGGCGCTGGCCAAAAACACCACATAAACGAAAAAACATCACAGACCAAGGCTATTTCAAACCTAGTTTTGCTGATAACTGAGTACAATATACAAGCTGACGTCCGATCTCACCCTAGAGAAGAATTGTTAACCGCCATGAAACTACGTAATATGTGCGGTATATAAATCCATTACCATTACCAATATAGCGCGCCGAAAAACAAAGAAACTTTGAATATTATGAAAGGTGTTTGTCATCGTGGTTTCAAATGATGGCTGAGTTAATCTTTTGTCTCACGATTGAGTCACAAAGATGTGGATCGCGACGTTTCGACCGCTATACTACTGCTCTTCATCAGGCGATGGTGTCGACTGGCTGCGTGTGAGTATAAGAAGTACCGGGCTGGTGGTGATTGGTGCGTTTCGATCCTCGCTTACGCTGTTGTTGATTGGCAGCAGATAAAGGTCGTGCCAGTGTAGTGCTAGATAAGAAGACCTATCATGATAAGATGAAGGCACTGATTGAGACTGGTCCATACCGACTTCTTAAGAAGGACCAAATGGACCGCTTAACCCGAAAGTTGACTGAAAAACTTCTGAGCCTGAAGCGAGGTGCACATTTGACAGATTCTGTGTATAACAAGATCAGGCCCAAGCATTAGCAACCACCTAGAATTTATGGCCTTCCCAAGATACACAAGGCCAACACACCACTGAGACCTATAGTCTCTTGTGTGAACACCTTTGCTCATGATCTGTCTTCCTACTTAGCCGATGTATTATCTCTCCTAACAGGGAACTCGGAGTACACAGTTGAAAACTCAGGTCATTTTGTGTCCATTACGAACGGTGAAAGGGTACTAGAAAACGAGATCATGGTGTCTTTTGACGTAGTGTCTCTGTTTACGAAAGTTCCAATCGAAGGAGCAGTACACACTGCACTGCGAAAACTAGAAGCTGACCCGTGCCTTGCCAACCGCACGACTTTAACACCTACGCAGATTGCAGAGCTCTTGAGTTTCGTTCTTAGATCCACATGAACCCGGAATTAAATCTACTGTGGTTCTGCCATATGTCAAAGGCACACCGGAGGCTCTTCGCCGTTGCCTACATTAACAAGGCATACGGACTGTTTTCAGATCTGACCCCACTCTTAGATCACACCTAGTGCGACCTAAGGACATTGTCGATCTAGTAAAACAAGACGGAGTAGTGTACAAGATTCCCTGCGAATGTGGTAAGGTTTATATTGGAGAGACGGGAAGATCTATGCATGAACGGATTAAGGAACACGATAGAGACATACGGCTTGCTCGAACCCAATCCTCCGTCGTTTCAGAACATAGCAACGTGACCGGACATTATCCGCTCTAGGACGAAGTTAAATTTATTGACCGAGACCCACATTGGTACACCCGTAGGGTTAACACATAAGACATAAGACTTCACCCTAACAACATCAACAGGGACAGTGGAATTGAAATTCCTGAAGCGTGGATGCCCACGATCAAACACCACAACAGCCGATCAGTACCAAAGCGGACCGCTGAGGGAACAATTTCTAGTCTGAACGACAAGGATCGAAATCCTCCAATCAACAACAGCCTAAGCGAGGATCGAAACGCACCAATCACCACCAGCCACGGTGCTTCTTATACTCACACGCAGCCAGTCGACATCATCGCCTGATGAAGACAGGCAGTATAGCGGTTGAAACTTAGCGATCCACATCTTGGTGACTCAATCGTGAGACAAAAGATAAACTCATTAAAGAAACTTTAGATTAAAGAAACTTTGGTTTCCGCACAGAGCAAAAACCTTTTAATGGCAACATTTCCTATGTGAAAGCTTACTTTATTTATTACATACCTTTCTGAAATTGACCTTTTTCCTTGCTATCATCTGCCGCCACTCTGAAACGAACATTCAGCTTTTCTCTCATACTTTCTATCTCCGTTATCATCTTCTCAAGTTTCTCGCTCATGGCATCTAAAGATAAATGTTTACCATAAGCGTTTGTAAAATTCCTGTATAAATTCGCTTCCCAACCAAGGTAGAGTGACAACCACGATTTTTATGAACGAAAAGAGCTGTCTATACAGCAAGGAAAGTGGTCGTCGCCCGGCGGAAATACTAAGCAATTTAAAAGCTGCAACAGCAAGCTTGTCATAACCTAGTACAACAAGAATTAAAGCATTAAAGCTTATTATGCAAGAAAAGAGCGAAGGGGAATGTCAACCACGGGGTAACCAGATCCACGAGGTAACTGTGGAACAAGGAAATTCAAAGAGTGCAACCGAACGTCAATGCCATAGCTTGTCATAACCTGGTACAACAAGAAGCAACTTACTCTTGCTTTTCAAGGACAAGATGGTCCTGTTTTAAAAGATAAATTAGTTAAACTGGTTCAAGACAAACCGGACACGATAACCGACTCGCCAGATCGATCCACAAGCCATGATGAAACTAAACAGACCACAGATGCTGGAGTGGACTCTGTATTAGAAGACTCTTTATTTGCTGAACTGAATGACATAAAACACAATCTGACGGTATTAAAGAAGCAGGTTGAAGAGAATACAAGATCGTTATCGAGAAATCAACAAAACCAAGAAAATATTACCAATAAAGAGCTTTGGAAACAGAAAGAAAGGTGTGAAAAACTACAGGCAACATTATGCAACACAGATATGGAAATAAATGAGCTAAAACTAAAGACTGCATCCCTTGAGACCCGTGCATCGTCTGCTGTGCAAGAAAGCGACTGCCTGAAATTAGCATTAAAGCTTATTATGCAAGAAAAGGGCGAAGGGGAATGTCAACCACGGGATAACCAGATCCACGAGGTAACTGTCCCTCAAGGAAATTCAAAGAGTGCAACCGAACGTCAATGCCATAAAACAAAACCAAATGGAAAGGGTAAAGAACATTTAAAAAGAGGCACCACCGCACTTCAAAACAGATTTCAACTCCTTGACAATACATTGGAGACAACAAGGGATGAGAACAACGCCGAAGATGGCGAGCGTGACGACAATCCCGCATGTGCAACCATAATCGCTGGTGACTCCATACTAAAACACTTAAAGGCTCATAAAATGTCGAAAGATAACAACAAAGTTAGAGTTTCCACCTTTCCTGGTTGCACCACTAAAGATATGCGTGATCATATCAAGCCCATCATAAGGAAAAAACCGGATCAGCTCATCATTCATGTCGGCACAAAAAGCCTACGGGATAGTGAGAGTCCAACTGCCTGTTCTGAGGAAATTATCGACCTTATAGGCTGGACCAAACGTACAGCACCAGAGACTGAAGTACTCTTATCAAGCTTGACAGCCCGCTCCAACGATGAAAAGCTAGCAAGCGAAGTAGAGGAAGTAAACTCAAACCTAAAGAAATTTTGTCGCCAAAACAAATGGAAGATGATTGTTCACTCCAACATCACTGCTGAACATCATCTTAACCGTGGTGGTCTTCACCTAAATAAAATAGGAACATCTCGACTAGCTCGTAACTTCTTATATTTTCTTAAATTTAAGGATTAGGATTCTGCCGTTTGGGAGCCTACCGTACATGTCCTGCAGGACGAGAAGTGTAACGCCACGGCTCAGGGTAAGTCTTTTATTAACGAGTTAAACTCCTTCAGCCGAGGCTTGGTGATGGCCTCTCTTAACATAAATAGTCTACTAGCCCACATCGACGAACTTCGAGTTTTCATGTCAACCTCCACAACTGATATACTTTCCACTAATGAAACTAAATTGGATTCCACTATCGATGACAGTGAACTATACTTACCCGGTTTTGAAATAATAAGGAAAGATCGTAAGATAAATGGGCGTAACGGAGGTGGAGTCTGTTTCTATGTGCGATGTAACCTAAACTACAAAATTCGTGAAGACTTGAGTACGGAAGATCTTGAATGGTTAACTATAGAAATCACTAGGCCTCGGCTAAGGACATTTTTAGTTAGTGCCTGGTATAGACCTCCCGATTCCCCTGTGAGTCTTTTTAACGAATTTGAGGAGCTAGTTAACAGAATTGACCCGGGAAACTGGGAATTTTTCCTTTTAGGGGATATTAACGTGGATCTTATGGTGGATACGACATCAGGTAACGCCGTTAAACTTAAAAATATATTTGATATTTATGGATTGGACCAGCTAATCACAGAGCCGAAATAAATTACCGCTCTTTAATTGATCTTTGTATTACGAATACACCAACTAAAGTTGCAAAGTTTGGTGTCGTCCATCTTGCAATTAGCGATCTCGCACTAATTTATATGACATATAAATGCATGAGCGTGCAGGCACAATAATAATCAAAACCCGTCAAATGAAAAATTGACAACAAAAGGCATAGTCAGATGTTGAACCCCTAAACGATCCAAACGATATGTGGTCAATGTAGAAAGATATGCTGATGCAAGCTATAGATAAACATGCACCACTAAAAACTAAACAGGCTGGCAACAAAAAGTCTCCATGGATTACTGATCACTTGCGCCATGAAATGCATAGAAAAGATTTCTTAAAAATGAAAGCAGTTTTGTGCGGCTCCCCTTTGGCTTGGGATCAATATGAACGTGCCCGAAACCACACAAACAAAGAAATTAAGAATGCTAAGCGTATTCAGATATTCAGATATTTATTTATTTACACTATAAAGGGCATTTAAATACAATTTGTAAGTTACAGAAGTGACTAATAATAAAGCATAAAATAATATGAAGCCATTAAGAAATAAATTAATATGTGAGCGGTGCACAAAGTAGCGAAAGCTTTCTGGTTGGACACCGCCATGGCCAAGTAAATGGCAGCATAACACATTAAACATTCAGTTAAGTTACACTACATTCATATACGTTCTATTTATGTTTTCAGTAAAAAAAAAAAAAAAAAGAAAGAAAGAAATGAAATAAAGAAAGAAATGGAAGCAGCAAAATAAAACACAGTCAGCAAAAACAAATTAATTAACAGCAGCAACAACAAAATCATGTTTGATTATACAAAAGATAGCATTTATACTCATTCTTAAAAGTATTGTAGGGCAGACTTTTAATTCTGAGGGGTATAGATTCCCAAATTTTTGGGCTCGAGAATCTATACGTAGATTTACCCATATTGGTTGACACTCTTGGCCTAAAGAAATTCAGGTTATTAGCAAATCGTGTGTTATAGCTGTGCACATGATTTACTGGAGTCAGGATATCAGAGAAGACAACTGGAATGCTACCAGTTCTAGTTTTAATCTTATGTGTAAGGCAACTCATTCTAAATTCACTGACAATCTGGAGTCCAGGAAATCAAATCCTAAAAAAAACGAGCAATTAATTAATGAATTGTCCTCGCGACATCCAAACAAAGTAAGGAATATTGCAGAAATTAAGGTTAGGGAGAAAACTATTACTGAACCTTCTGAGATAGCTGAAGAACTAAATCTGCATTTCTCAAGCGTTGGTGAGAAACTAGCCTCAGAAATTCCGTCATCTAATGTTGAGCCTGAGTCCTAGCTTGAAGCAACTAAAACAACTTTTCCTCTGAAAGATCCATCGGTGAACGTAGTTCGCAAACTGTTGACCAAACTAAACGAAATGAAAGCTGCGGGCCTAGATAACATTTCAACCAGACTTCTTAAAATGGCTGGCAACATAATCGCACCATCGCTCACTAAAAGTATTTTTCCAACTGAGTGGAAACTCGCTAGGGTAACTCCTATTTTCAAAAAGGGCAAAAGGGACGACCCGAACAACTATCGACTAATATCCATTATTCCGACCGTTGCCAAAATTTTCGAAAAAGCTTGTGAATATCTTAATAACAACAACTTACTAACTCACTGCCAATCTGGATTCCGATCACAGTACACTCACTGCATTGGTTGAAGCTACAAATGGTTGGTCTGCTAATATCGATAATGGCCTTGTAAATGGCGCAATTTTCATCGATCTAAAAAAAGCCTTCGACACCATCGACCATAGTGTCCTTATACGGAAGCTTCGGAAATATGGCGTTGACACGAGTAGTCTCAAATGGTTTGAATCGTATCTCTGTGACCGAAACCAAGAATGCAGCACAAATGGCCATTTATCAAATACTGCCCCAGTTCCCACAAGGTAGCGTCCCACAAGGTAGCAATCTTGGTCCACTTCTATTCTTAATCTATATTAATGATCTTCCCGATTGCCTCAATTCAGCCTCTCCTAGAATTTTCCGATGATACTAATAAAACCTTCGCTGCCAGCACAATGACTGATCTTGAGAATGCTGTAAACCTTGAACTAAGAAATCTTCAGCGCTGGCCTATAACCAATAGGCTAAGCCTTAATATCGCTAAAACTGAATTCATGGTAATTGGGTCAAATCAACGAATACGTGCTCTATCGAATAATCAGATTGATATTGAGATCCACGATCAAAAAAGTCGAAGAAACTAAATCGCCGGGCCTG
Organism: Pachyseris speciosa; assembly: GCA_016490735.1. Classification (NCBI taxonomy): domain Eukaryota; kingdom Metazoa; phylum Cnidaria; class Anthozoa; order Scleractinia; family Pachyseridae; genus Pachyseris; species Pachyseris speciosa. The sequence continues at coordinate 216,073 of JAEMWC010000962.1, read as the reverse complement.
TTTATTAACGAATACCTTTCATGGACAAAACATATAGAAGAAATTAGTAATAAGATATCGTCATCGATAGGCGCCCTTAAACGAATGAGACCATTTGTCTCCGAAAGCACCGCTCTTCAAATCTACCAAGCGTTGATTTTGCCCCACTTTGACTATTGCAGCCCTGTTTGGGATGAACTCAGAGTTACCTTGAGCGACAAAACTCCAGAAACTTCAAAGTAGAGCTGCCAGAGTCATTACCAGGTCCAGTTACGACACTAGTGCCAGTATCCTCCTAAATAGGCTCAAATGGGACAATCTCTCCACACGAAGGAAAAAGCTTAAGGCGATGTTAACGATTAAAATAATTAAAGGGCTTTCCCCAGCGTACCTGCAGGATTTATTTAGCATATGTAGAACACCATATAACTTAAGAGATTCTGAGATTAGACTAAACCTGCCCAAGCCACGCACGAACTATTTTAAGCGTGCCTTGGGCGGGGCGCTACTATGGAATAGCCTACCCGTAAATTTAAGAAAATCAGACTCTCTTGGATATTTTAAAAGGTAACTTGACAAATTTTACAGCAATTGTCAGTCGGGCTCCCAAACGGCAATCTTGTAAAACAGTGTTGTTTCAATTAATTTTTTTATTAATGTAAGATTTACTGAAGATTTTACCGTGTATAAATAAATAAAATATGTATGTATATGTATGTATGTATGTATGTATGTATGTATGTATCTCGGCACGACAAATATAATCTGGAAAGATCTTGCAAGAGTTTCTGGTCATTCTCCAGTAAATGTTTGCTATTCTAGTAAATAAGTCATTACTTAAAGAAACTAGACGCAAAGCTAGTCAATGATTTTGTCTCTTCCTACCGGTCTTATGTTTTCCGTCTATGCCTGTGGTATACAATAAGAGAGCTTAAAAACTTCTATTTTTTGCATTGAATATTTTATAAGCCTTTCACAAAGCATCCTAGAGTGCTTTATTCTAGCTATTATGAATAATACTGTTGAATAGGTGATGAATCTGAATAAAATCACATTTGACATTAAGTAGAGTAATTCTCGCGGAAAATTATCAGCGGTACACCGACATTGACTCGATTTATCAAACTGCTTACCTGTTTTTCTTGCCTTCGTTCTTTTCCTTATCTTCGGAAATATTTTCTGTATCTTCGCTTTTATCCTTGTTTTCACTATAACAGGGAATAAAGACATGACACTTTAGTAACAAAGGCAAGACCGTGCCACTTTTTGTTAGTTTTCATAGTAAACGTATCTTGCACTGACGAGACAACAAGATTCCAAGATAATTGCTCCAGCTACACACCTACACATGGAGGAATATCAGATGCTTAAAGGATATGGTCATCTCAGGCCTAACCATGCCAGCTAGCCAGCCACTGAAGATACTAATGAGTACAAGTTCAAGGTGAAATTGTATTACAGTGTACTTGACGAGAAGAAAGGAGACGGAGAAGACTGAATACGAATTTCGTGGCGTTCAACCCGGATCGTGCAATTTCTGAAGCTCAACCAACCCGTGAAAGGACTAACAAAAATCCGGTAGAATAGCACCGCAATAAGCAGCAAAGAAACCCAACGAGCAAAAACGGAAACTGGTTTTGTCAAGGCAGCAGGACTGAAGGCAAATATCAAGGACGGGAGTTATCCAAAACCTCCACGATACATACCTCGTGCAAATATCTCGCCAGAAAAAAGTTTAAGAGAGAAATAAGCTCGACTAGATAAAACGCCGTACAGAGCAAAAACCTTTTTATAGAGACATTTTCTCTGTAAAGACCATCTGTATTTATTACATAAATTCTTGACCTTCTTCCTTGGTTTCTCCTGCTGCCACTCTGAAACGAACATCCAGCTTTTCTCTCACACTTTCTATTTCCATTCTCATCTCCTCAAGTTTCTCGCTGATGTCGTCTAAAGATCAATTATGTACCATAACGTTGCTAAAGATTTTGTATACATTTGCTTTCCAATCACGAAAAGCACGAATTTATTACTGGAAACAGCTACAACAAATCAACTAGCTTTCTCTTTCTCTACTTCAGGAAGCCCACGCATTTGTACAGGTTTTCGACACTTCAAATATAATTCTGGGCCCAGTTTTTCAAAGTTCGGACAACTCTATTCAGCGGACAAGTCTATCCTGCGGATAAAATGTAAGTCTAACAATAGGCTATCGATATCAAAACAATGGGCAAAAGTGAGACAAAGATAATTAGGACCGCTCTCAAATTAGGAGGCCTTCATGAATCTGGTCTTTGCGGCTTGTAGTTATACTTTAACATACACTTTGCCGCTTGGTAATAAGGTATCCAATATATACTTCATAACCATTCAGCCCGTTCTTAACCCGAATCAGCCCCTTCACAGCCGAATCCTCAAAAGGACATTTTGAACACCTTGCAATCATCATAGTGACTGCAAACACAACTCATCGCAGGCATCAGGTGAAGAAACTTTCAGCTTCGGAGAAGTTAGTTTCGTCGTGCAACTAACCTTGGTCTTCCAACTCCTCTTTGATGTCCTCCACTTCTTGTTTAATATGATCAAGTTTCTCACTGAAGTTGTCTAAAGATCAATAAACCGAACTCAGTGTAAGTTTGCTTCCCAGCCTTGCGCTCGAACCAAATCCAGCATAGTTTTTTGTTTTCAAAGTCTACTCAATGATCGTGCATTTTAATTGCTTAGGAGTCTCATAAGCCCCTATGATGGAGGACTTGGTAGGGGTTTCTGCACACGTCGAAACAATCTCGCCCCTCTTAAGGATGCGGCTACAAAGGCAAATATTTTCTCGCTTGGGAAACACGAGATAAATGGATACCGGAAGTTATAATTTTAAGCATGCGCAATACAATCGGGAGTCCGATGTTAACTGAGGGTCACCATTTTTCCGACCGCTGGTCAAAGGGAACGAGTTTATAATCTTTTCATCAAGAGATACGAGCTTGGAAAATGATGTCTGAGAAATTGGTGTGTGGACTCTCAACCATTCAAGCCTTTTAATCCTGTCACTGACCTTCTTCTTTCGTTTCGTGTGTCGCTGTTCCGAAATGAGAATCCAACTTCTCTCCCACGCTTTCCATTTCACTTCTTATCTGTTCAAGTTTCTCGCTGATGCCAGCTAAAGGCGAATATGTAACGAAATGTCAGTAAAATACGGTTTTTAATTATTGTACAAAAACTTTTCGTTTCGCAAATGCGATCACTTTTTCAACTTATACAGAGCAGGGAGCTTTCAATGGCAACATTTCCTCGTTAAAACCCATGTTCATTTGTTTCCTACCTTCCTGTAATCGACCTTCCTTCTTGTTTTCTTGTGTCAGCTTCTCCTTCATACTTTCTATCTCTTTCCTCATCCCCTCAAGTTTCTCGCTAATGTCATCTAAAGATCAAAATTTTCCATAACGTTAGTAAAACTGTGTGCAATTCACTTTCCAGTGTTTAATCAACAAGAACAGCTGCAACAAATCAACCACATTTCTCCATGTCTACTTTCAGCAAGATGGCACATTTGAACGGTTTGTCGGGACAATGAATTCGGTGAGAATTTGGAAGGGTTTCTGGCCATTCACTTCAGTAATTGTTTGGTTTTCTATTAAAGAAACAATGAATACATAAAACTATATTCAAGGCAAGTCATTGTTTTTGCTTCTTTTTACGTTATCTCTCCTTCTGCGCTTGTGGCATACACAAGTACATTTTTTACTAGTTTGGTAATAATCAAAGTGTCTATATATGAACCACTGAACTCGGATTCGAAACCAATCGCCGGTATATCCGTTTCTTTGCTTACTGAGCCCTTTAAAAGATACGCGTTTAATTTTGAAGCTTGATGAAGTCTTTGTAGGGTAAAATGTAAGTACGACGGGTCTATACAAAACTAGCATACTGTTCCGTTTATTTAGACAAAATCGTCACAAGCAAACTCCTCCACATCTGTAAAATAATCCTTCGTTAGTCTTTTTTGGTATCTTGATGAAATTTTTGTTTTCGAAACGATACAAAACATTCAAATTTAAAAACAGTCTGTAGCTTTCTAAATCTAACCTTGGTCGTCCTTGCTCTCCTTTCTGGCAGTTCTAAATTGAATGGACATCTTTTCCATGTCAGCTCTCATCTGCTCCAGTTTAGCGCTGATGTCTTCTAAGGATTAATATTCAACATGATGTCAACAAACCTCTCTAATCCTCGTTGGCTTTGGTTTGGCTTTGCTTCGCTCTATGATCGACTGTAGAAACTCGCACAAATTCCTCAACCAGTGAAAAGTAAAACCGCAACAAATCGTCGCTATTTCACTTGCATTTTACCGCGCTTAGCTAAGTGTTGACGCTTTTTTAAAATTCTGATTGGTTGATTACGCTTCGTGCTTCCATAGTATTCACCCAGGGTATTACGTTGCTCTGGTTTTTGTATTACAGCATTTAATCGAAAATGAATCGATTCGGCACTTCCACATCTATCCTTTTTTGCCACCCCAAATTTTGCTTAAGCATTGTTATCAATTTCTATCGGGACAGTTGTAAGCCCCAAGAGCAATGAGAAACAAAGCTTATTTTTGGGCAGCAAACAAAGTGTGTTGTGGGAGACGTGGAAGTGATGAACATATTAGTTAAACTTTTCAGTGCAACTACAGACCCATCGCTTGACAACTGGTTCATGCTTTACCGTGCGTATATCGTGTTGCGATGTTCGCAGGAAGTTTAAGCATAACAGTACGCCTCTAGCTTCTTGACTGCTTTCCAAACCCAATGGCTCATTTTACAATTGTGTGTTCCCCAGTGACCTGGTCTTTGAGTGCAAGCGAGACTGGGGGTGACCTTGTTTAATACAAACCTCTGTGTTTTTCTCATGTAAATCTGATCTAGTTAGCATACGAACATCATGATCTACACGAGAAAAACAGATCTGTACCAAAACAAGATCACCACCAGCCATTCATAGGCCGGGTCACTGAGTATGCAAAATGGACTACTGCATCATAACTTGATATACCCACGCTAAAAAGTATGAACCAACTACGTTAAATATTTTCAAAATAAATGTACAACAAAAAACAACTGTTGCAGACAATGTCTTCACGCATTTACTTTTGTACTGTTTCGCTAGAGATTGCGAATTGTTGCAATTGCGAATAAATATTATTGGTTTTTAATCAAAATATTTACGTTTGAGGGTTACTACAGATTAGTTGTGTATGTTTTGGTTCTGTCGTATTGTTTCCTTTCCAGAATTTTGTGACTTTGATATACACATTAACAGTTCCTGCAACTAACCTTGGCCTTTTATGTCACTGCTCATCTGCGCGAACTTCTCACTGATGTCATCTAAATCACCTAAACATCGACATTCAACAAAAATTTCTGTTACTTTTTTTTTCATAATTTACTCTACTGCAGTGCGAGTGGAGGGCGTAGAAATCGGGTAATTAAAATCAACTGTGAAAACAGCATCAGCATCAGCACATAAGTGTTTTTCTTGGCCCCCTTAAGCAAGATAGTACATTTGTGCTATTTATCGGTATAATGGATCTAATAAGATCTTGAGTGATTCTGCACCTCTTACAGACCTCTATTTTCATTGGTCCCTTTGACCTGTACCTTCTTTTGTTATCAGGGCTCGGGGTATTGTTAGTGTTTTATCATCTATTGTTTGATTGGTCCCTACGACCTGTACCTTCTTTTGTTATCGGGGCTGGGGGTATTGTTTGTGTTGTATCATCTACTGTTTCACTGGTCCCTGTGACCTGTAGCTTCTTTTGTTATCAGGGCTGGGGGTATTGTAAGTGTTTTATCATCTATTGTTTCATTGGTCCCTATGCCCTGTAGCTTCTTTTGTTATCAGGGCTGGGGGTATTGTCTGAGTTGTATCATCTATTGTCTCATTGGTCCGTGTGACCTGTAGCTTCTTTTGTTATCAGGGCTGGGGGTATTGTTTGTGTTGTATCATCTATTATTTCATTGGTCATTATGCCCTGTAGCTTCTTTTGTTATCAGGACTGGGGGTATTATTTGTGTTGTATTATCTATTGTTTCACTGGTGCCTGTGACCTTTAGCTTCTTTTGTTATCAGGGCTGGGGGTATTGATAGTGTTTTATCATCTATTGTTATATTGGTGCCTGTGACCTGTAGCTTCTTTTATTATCAGGGCTGGGGGTATTGTTTGTGTTGTATCATCTATTGTTTCTTTGCCCCTATGCCCTGTAGCTTCTTTTGTTATCAGGGCTGGGGGTATTGTCTGAGTTGTATCATCTAGTGTTTCACTGGTCTCCGGACCCGTAGCTTCTTTTGTTATTATGGCTGGGGGTATTGTTAGTGTTTTATCATCTATTGTTTCATTGGTACCTATGACCTGTAGCTTCTTTTGTTTTCAGGAGCTGGGGTTATTGTCTGAGTTGTATCATTTATTGTTTCACTGGTCCCTGTGACCTGTAGCTTCTTTTGTTATCCGGGCTCGGGGTATTGTTTGTGTTGTATCATCTATTATTTCATTGGTCATCATGCCCTGTAGCTTCTTTTGTTATCAGGACTGGGGGTATTGATAGTGTTTTATCATCTATTGTTTCATTGGTCCCTGTGACCTGTAGCTTCTTTTGTTATCAGGGCTGGGGGTATTGTTTGTGTTGTATCATCTATTGTTTCATTGGTGCCTGTGACCTGTAGCTTCTTTTGTTATCAGTGCTGGGGGTATTATCTGAGTTGTATCATCTATTGTTTCACTGGTCTCCGGACCTGTAGCTTCTTTTTTTAGCAGGGGTTGGGGGTATTGTGTAAGCTGGATCATCTATATTTTCACTCGTCTCTATGCTCTGTAGCTTTTTTGTTATCAGGGCTCGGGGTATTGTTTTTGTTGTATCATCTATTGTCTCAATGGTCCCTGTCCTTCTTTTGTTATCCGGGGTATTGTTTGTGTCTTATCATCTATTGTTTCATTCTCCAATCGCAGACCGCACTTGCTGGAGAGCATCAGACCGTCTCGAGAACTTGGACGATTCTCTACCAACATTGCTGCAGCCTCAGCTAATTGAAAATCATTAAGTTCCTGTTTTGTAACCGGTCAATTCTGGGCATGGCGATTGCTCCTCTTTCTTCTCTTAACGCTGCTGCTACAGTAGCAAATATTTTCTGACTTCCAAGGCAGCTCGAATATGAAACAATCAAGTATGAAATGTGCACTGTAGACTGAGCCTAACATAAAAAAGGTGAAAATAGCCGGCCTATCCAAACATTGAAAGGCTACAAAAGCAGGCTTATGGTCAGATTACCGTTTAAGGAAAATGGTAGAACCTTTCCTTAAAATTAATCAGAATTTGAACTTTAAAAATGTACCTACACCCATTCGAGGGGAGCAGGGACGAAATCATGGCAACCTGTGATAGGAAAACTCCTTGCACCGCCCCAACAAGACACTGTCATACTGACAGATCGGTAGGCAAAACACTTACCACATCTACTGCTTACCTGGTAACTTATATGTTAATAAATCAAGACTGAGTATTCGACTTAATTCGTTTTCCATTTCCGGGGCTAAGTTATGGAATTGCCTGAAGCCTGACCTGCGTAAGCATAGGAAAAAACCTTTCAAAAACAAAATTCACCCAGACTTACTTGCGGTACTTGGTGATGAGGATGATTTTGTTGATGCCCCGACGTTAATCTTAAACATTTCTAATTATCATTAACCAAACTCTAGCTATTATTATTATTACTTCCTTATGTTCTATGTAATACATAAAATATGAGCGGGAGACCTTTATGGGCATTTAAAACGGCGAGCCGCAGGCGAGCCGTTTTAAAGCCCATAAAGGTCGGACGCGAATATTTTATGTTACTTGTGAAATGAAACAATAGATTGTGTTTGCCGTGTTTGTAATGTTAATCAGTAGAGATCTGTATGAAAGTTAATGCATAGTAATTAGCGGAGCAGGACACTTTTATGAAAGTTAATGATTTTTATTGGGGTTTAGAGAGGTATACATGTGACTTAAATCCTACCCTTAGATTGGTCGTTAGTCTTATGAATTATTAATGAATTTTACAAGTCGTCTTAAAGGTTCTTGCTCCTTCTCGTGTAAATGCTAGTTATCTGTATGTGTATACCTACACTGTATTTGTTTATTTATTTATTTATTTATTTATTTATTTATTCATTTATTTATTTTTAACTTGCTTTACTAATAATTTATTTTGCTAAATTTGATTCTAAGTTATACAACCCGCCTCGATTAGCTTTGCTACATGCGGGTTGTGTATTTTTCTAAATTGTACATCCCAAATTATTGAAAAAAAGTGAAAGTGAAAGTTGAAAAAGGTGGCTATGCTAAGACCAAAAGCAAGAAACTGCTGTGATATGCTAAAGCGAAGCAAAAAAATTCTCAAAGATCACTGCCATTGAAATTTGAATAGTGACACCGAGAAAGACCAGCAGACCATATTGCACGAGCATGAGTATTACAAAAAAATCTTGCCCTGAAAATAGCCAATCATATCACTCAGCTTTAAATGTCAGGAACCACTTACCGTATGGGGGATGTGCCCCCTCCCCCCTCCCCTTCACCCAACAAAGGCACTTACCGTGCAAGGGGTACGCTTATTTTCTCGAGCGAAGTCCGGTCTCACATTCTGACAAATTCGTTCACCCCAATGATCGTTTGTTTTTACACATAAAGGAGAAAATCTTTAGAGCATCCATCAAAAACCCTCAGAACAAGCTGGTGAAAATCTTAATCAAATGCATTAGGTATTCTCAAGAGGATTTTTTTTCATACAAGAAATCACAATACAAATCAAATTCATATCTCATTCACAAAGTGTTGTGGACCGGGTTAGTCTGACACAAAGACGGATTCCACCGGATTAAACCAGACAGTGTGATAATTTAATCCACCATTGTACCTCGCGCTCTCTCGTTACAATAGTAGGCGTTCTGCCCTAACGAGGGGATCTGGGTTCTAAAGTCACTACATCCCTCCCCTTTTAGATAACAAATGGTAGCACTATAAGCTTAACGCTAGAACATTAACAAAATGTCATAAACAGTCCTATCTACGAAAAACAGGATCTATGAGAGTTCAAATACATCTCTTAATGTCAACAATGATAGTGTCTCGATGTTCTCTCGCATTACGGACGAGAGTGTCTCTGAGAGTTAAGTATAGTAGTCCTCAAGATAACTCGGTGCCGCTCTAGGCCTCCTTGATCTCCTGGGTGAAACTTCGGGTACAGGAGCAATTGGAAGAGTTGGAACTCTGGGCTCAATAGCACTTGGAACTGTGGGCTCAACAGCATTTGGTTCCTGCACAGGAGTTTGCCGTTGGGCGGGTTCCGCCTGCTTCTGTGTTTCTGACACTGTTTCTTCCTGTGCACTTGGTGTGTCGCTGTTCTGTAGGAGTTTCTTAACGTGTGAGGTGTTGCGTGAGTACTGGACTCCTTCTCGGGATTGTACAACCAAGCTGTTGCCGTGTTTGCTCAGGACTGTGTAGGGGTTCGGGTTGAACCGAGTGGAGAGCTTGTCCCTTTTCTCCTGCTGCACCAGAACCTGATCACCCGGAAGTACTTCTGAGTATGTTGCACCTCTCCTTGCGTCTGCATATGTTTTGCTCTTGCTCTTCTGTTCGCTGTCTCTGTCACACACTCCTTGTTCTACATGTACATCACTCAGCTCTGGGAGCTTGGTACGCATTCTGCGACCAAAGAGCAATTCAGCTGGGCTTACCACTGTCGTTGGGTGTGGCAGACTTCGGTAGGCGGCGAGGTACGTGATCAGTTCTCCCTTCCACTCTTGTTCTCAGCATGAGCAATCTGGAGCCGCTTTAGCAGTGAGCTGTTTTGACGCTCCACTTTGCCGTTTGCCTGAGGCCATTTAGCTGTAACTTTGAGGTGTTTGATTCCCTGCCCCTCCATGTATGCTGCAAATTCTGTCGCTATGAACTGTGGTCCATTGTCTGATTTCAGAGTCTCTGGTAGGCCGTGTCTTGCAAACATTTCTTCTAGACTTGAGATAATCTTGGAAGTGACTGTGGATCTTAGAATGTCAACCTCGTAGTAACGGCTATAATAGTCGACTACAACCAGAACGGACTCGCCAGTTGGTAACGGTCCTAGGAGATCGACAGCCAAATCTCTCCATGGTCCGGTTGGTAGTGCTGTTGTTCTGACAGGTTCTGGGGGACTGGGGCGACTGACCAATTGACAACCATAACAGGTTTTGCAGTATTTCTCGGCATCTTTTTCCATTCTAGGCCACCATACTCTGCTGCGTAGCTTCTGTTTAGTTCCAACGATGCCCAAATGGCCTTCGTGAGCGAGGGATAGCATTCTCGGTCTAAGTTTCTTCGGGTTGACGATTCTTGTCCCCCTGAGTATCAACTGTCCAATCGTGCACAACTCACCACTGCATGGAAGGTATTGTTTGTCGACCAACTGATCCCATGGCTTTCCACTGATACACTTTCTGATTGCTGCGAGTTCATCATCTTCAGCAGATGCTTCTTCTACCTCACGAGTCGTCATTGAACTGGGTGTTGCGGATACTGCTACAAATCGTACATACTCCTCCGCCTGCGGTGAGCGTTTGCTTCCATTCTCTTCACTGTTCACCAACCTTGATAGTGAGTCAGCGATGTTCTTTGGTCCTGGTTGGTACCTCACTTTAAACTTGTATGGCTGCATCCTTAGGACCCATCTTTCGATGCGTGCGCATGGTCTTGATTTTGCGCCGTAAATTACCTCTAGTGGCTTGTGGTCAGTTACAAGTTCAAATGGCGTCCCGTAAATGTAAGGGTGAAACTTCTCACAGGCCCATATGAGTGCGAGCGCCTCCTTCTCCGTCTGCGAATATCCCCGCTCTGTTTCGGTCAGACTACGGCTTGCGTAACTGATAATTCTTGGACCACCTTTGTGTATCTGTGTCAGTACGGCCCCGAGCCCAACTGGGCTGGCATCAGCGACTACTTGCGTTGGGGAGTCTTTGTCGAAATACCCCAAAGTTTCTGCGCTAGAAAGGCGTTTCTTCAACTCTTCGAATGCCTCCTTCTGCTCTTTGCCAAACACAAACGGTGTCCCCGCTTTTGTCAGACGCCTCAGTGGTTCAGAGATCGTTGCTAGGTCGGGAATGAACCGCCCACAATAGTTTACTAGTCCCAGGAAGCTGCGTGTCTCTGATGCATTCTGAGGTTCCCTTGCATTTCTGACAGCCGCAACCTTCTCTGCTGCGCAGCTGATTCCATTTCCTGAGAGTACCATTCATACGAACGTTAGCTCGTCCATGCTGAATTGGCACTTTGCTGCATTGAGGGTCATCCCACGCTCCCTAAGCCTCTTGATTACGCTCTCCAAGCGTGCATCGTGTTCCTCCTGGTTCTTCTCGTGTACGATAATGTCATCCGAGATGTTCTCCTGTCCATCTATGCCAGCAAGTGCTGTCTGGAGTTCGTACTGGTATTGTTCTGAGGCTGAGTTAACCCCGAACAACAGTCTCTTGTACCTAAACAATCCACAACGTGTCACAAATGTCGTGATTTCCCTCGAATCAGGTGTCAATTCCAGTTGGTGGTATCCCACTTTAAGTCGAGTTTACTAAACACCTTACTGCCATTCAAGCTCTGTATTATCTCGTCAACCGTGGGGATTGGGTGCCTCTCTCTTAGTATGGCCTGGTTTGCCCTGCGCATATCTATGCAAAGGCGGATGTCTCCTCCTGACTTAGGGACAACTACTGGATTGACCCATGTGTGCAGCGCCATGTTTGCAGCGCCCCTCTTGGGATCCCTGTGTTGTTTGATCCTTGTTTGTCTTACGCCACCTTTCTGCTTTGTCTTGCATCGCTCTTGGAAGTGTCCTTCCATTCCACATTTACGGCAGAATTGTCCTCTTGCTGGACAGGTCAGGTCTTTGCCAAAGTGTCCGGGTCTACCGCATCGATAACAGGTCGTCTCTGAATCTTTTTTGGGACTACGTGACTGATTCTTCTTACCAGAGCCTCTTCTTGTTTCCTTTATGCGGTTTACAACAGCTGGATTTTCTCCTCTTCCGTCCAGGCTCATTGCACTAAGTTGGGTGTCAACTTTCTCGCAGTTTTCAGCTATTTCAAGTGATCTTGCTAAGGTTAGGCCATGACCTTCTTCCAACAGTTTTCTGTTGATGTACGTGTTATTGCATTTGCAGAGTATTTCATCACGTATCTGGTTGTCTGTGTCTTCTCCGTAGTTGCAATCTTTCACTGCACGTCTGAGCCTAGTGGCAAACTGTCGAATTGTCTCCCCGGGGGCTTGTGTGAGCTGTCTGAAGCAGTGCCTGGCGTACATCGTGTCGACCTTTGGTACGAAGTATGCGTTCAGCGCGTCTATCGCTTTCTTGTAGTCCTTCGCGTCTCCTGTGTTTGGGAGGGTGGAGAAGATATCTTGAACATCTGTTCCCGCCAGGTGTAACAATAATGCACGTCTTTGTCTGTTGTTTGCGTTTTCCCCATTTAAGATCAGGCCTTTTCCATCTGCAATAGCTCGAACGCAGTAAGCCATCGCTTCCATCTTAAACCGAGCGTGTTTTGGTCGCCGTTGCAGTCGAATGTTTTGATGTGGTTTCTCTCGTGATCATCCATGATTTTCGCGAAAGTCCCGTTGTTTCTTCTCCTTTGAAGTGTAATTTACCTCGTCGCCAATGTTGTGGACCGGGCTAGTCTGACACAAAGACGGATTCCACCGGATTAAACCAGACAGTGTGATAATTTAATCCACCATTGTACCTCGTGCTCTCTCGTTACAATAGTCAGGCGTTCTTGCCCTAACGAGGGGATCTGGGTTCTAAAGACACTACACAAAGCACTTTCACAAAGCAAATTCTGCCTTTGTAATTACATCTGCAAATGGTTAGACTTTCTAGACTTCTCGGATAAGGACGATAAACCGTAGGCCCCGTCTCACAACACTTGTACCTAATAATCTGTGGGACGTTCAAGAACCCACACACTATTCGAAAAGAGTAGGGGACGTAGTTCCCGGTGTGGTGGTCTATCTCTATCTTTCATCTGTCTTGACATTCATGTGTGGGTTGGGTGGGTGGGTGAGATCAAATATGGACTGATAGCGGCTGCCAGAGGCGCCTTTACAGGCTGACGTCCGATCTCACCCTAGAGAAGAATTGTAAGCCGCCATGAATCTATGTGATATGTGCGGTATATAAATCCATTACCATTACCATTACCATTACCAATACATTAACCTAAGCATTTACCTTTCATGTCTTCCAGGCTGACCTTCATACTGTCATCATCATTCTTCCATAGTTCTAAAAGCTGTAGCCTGGCGTCTTTCTCACAATCAGGGTCCATACAGTCTATCTTGAGGCTGTCAATCAAGGCTCCATAACCTACTCCTCCAAGTCTCACAAGCGCCGCACGGATCTCGCTCCAGTAAGCATTGAAAGAAGCGTCATCAATGGATGCTTTGGCAGCATGGCCATACAGAGTGTTGCGGTAATACTTCACTCGTGCAATATCATCTTCAGTGTTGGTGTCTGTAGCAGCAGGAAGACTGTCCCACCCAGATGCTGGAGGAGTCAAGCCACATATGTTCCTCAGAAGCACTGTTACAAGTGTGATATCAAAGCTGGCTGATGTTGGAGGTGAATGAAGAGGATACAACAGTCCCCACTGGGTTGAATTGAGGATTTTCCGTCTTCCTGTATAGAGGGAGTTTAGTGTTCCTTGAACTGCAGGACTTGTTAATACTACATGAAGACTTGCTGGAGGGTGAATTCTATCAAACGTGTCCCTTAAAACTTGCGAGCCCACATCCACCAACAGACGGCAGAGGCGAGCGTAATTTGTTGTCTCTTTAGTGGAGGCAAATGAAGTTGACGCTGTAGCCATGAATTTCTGCAAAAAGTACAAAAAATAACAGACATCTCATTGGCCCTTAATGCCTAGTAGTGACCAGAATCTAATTTCTCTTAACGATATCAACACTCAACCAAACATACATTTGACAATAAAGATAAAGGAAATGATCCTCAAATTGATCTGTATTGATGTTTAAACAAATTCTCACAACAGGTGTCATAAGAACTATATAGCTAACTGTAAAGAGAAATGACATGCTGATAGAAGGCCTAAAAAGTAACTACAAAGAACAATATCCTTTTATTGAAAATAAAACAAGTACTGAGCCATGTAATTAACCACTGTAACCAGGAGATTGGTTTGAATAATGATAATTCATTACTCCCAGAAAACAAATACATTGTAAAGAGACAGTTGGGATTAGCACAAGACATCCTACAATTGCACCATGAAAAACAATAAAAATATAACAGAACAATGACCTATTGTCTATCAGTTAATTTAAAGATAATTCAATCATCACTGACACTAACTCTGGTTACGAAGGCCCTGCTTACGTCGCAGGGCAAGGGAAGCAGTAATTATTAGGCCGTACTGCAGCTACTACAGCCACTACAGGTACTGCAGAAACTATAGGTGTTACAGCTATTAGATAAGAGTTACTAAAGCTCAACAAGTACAACACAGAAACTACATACCGGTAATTACAATACAGGTGGTTTAAATTATAATACAGGTGGTTTTAGATACAGAGCTAAGGCACATCTGATTGACATTCAAATGTTGATTTGTGCCATACAAGTAATAAATTATTATCATTATCATTATTACTATAGCTACTGTAGGTACTACGGATACTACAGCTGCTACAAATACTACAGATACTACAGAATGATGCTGCAGGTGCTATAGCTATACAGATACTACAAAGACTACACATACTACAGCTATTACAACCACTACAGCAACTACAGGCACAACAGATACAACAGATACTTCAAATACCATAGCTACTACAGACACTACAGCTACTACAGGTACTGCAGGTGCTAGCTACAACAGGTAGCGAAAGGTTCAATGTCCAGCAAACTGCATAAAAATTTCAAGACCTTCAAATCTTTCTTCGTGAAGAGCACAGTAAATTACTGGAAAACTGAGAGAAGCCAGTTTAGGCTATGGGTCAACTTAGACAATCCTTTGCTTTGAAAAACGTTCAAGGACCCTTTACTGTAAAAAAAAGCTCACCAGTTGTAACTAAACATCTTAAGCCCTTGCTTACACACCTTTATCTTTCACCTCTAAATGCCATCAACACTGGCCCTGTACTGGGGTCTGGCCTGAGCTGGGTCATGACGACATTAAGTCCCTTTGAAGCATGGATCTGAAAACTCGTTATTCACCAGGATTCCAACTGAAATGCAAGCACTAAATTAAAAGCAACATTGAAATATGTTTGATGTGGAAGGCGAAGGAAGAGATAAGCTATAAAAACACAGCGACATTGACCGGAGCAAATGGTTAGTGTTTACTTTCTTTCACAAGAGACGGAGTGAATCATACATTACAGAACTATATTGCTTCAAGAAAAGTGAGTTAGATATTTTCGCTGTTGCTGTTAAAGGTATGTGGAAGGGCAGTAGCTCCCAGACCAGGATGTTGTGCTCCCGGGGGCGGGGGGGGGGGGAGGGACTCCCCTATAAAAATGGCAGGGGTGCTTGTCGGAAATTTTGAAAAGAAACCCTAAAGGGCACCAGAATCTCGATTAGTGGGCATGGCCCCCAAAATTTTCAACCCTTAAAGGTACCACCACTTCTACTGGGGAAGCCAATTGCCAATTTTAAAACACCAAATTAACCAACATTGGCAATAAGTTTCAATAGCAGTTAAGACGGTTCGCCTTCTATTTATATATATACTTTTTTTTATGAATCATTGTCATAATTATCTTTGCTCAATACCCTAAAACAACAACACAACTCTAGGGGTGGTAATTTTAGGTTAAAGTACACAAAGCGGTAACAATCCATCAATTTTACGCCCTAAAAGGTATGACAAGCACCTCCATCATTATTTTTAAGCTGAGTTCACCCCCCAAAGCCCCGGGGGTTGTTCAAATAAAGGAATAATGAAAACGAGCATGTATCTGCCCCGAAGGTAATCTGAAACAGACACGCTATCTCAATAGACCATTTTACAGTTGTGGGTGAAAGCGAGGCTGGGGGTC
>JAEMWC010000962.1:187500-195000 GCA_016490735.1 Pachyseris speciosa | reverse complement strand
AAAGGAGACATCGAGAAATATTGCACTGATTGGTACAGCATGGCTACCACCACAGCGAGAAAAGCAGACATCGAGCCATCTATGCTACGCGTTGTTGGTCGACAACAGCACCGAAGCAATGTCGAAGCAGCAACACCGAAGGATTACTACAATTTCCACCGGATGGATGGATCTTGTAAATGGTAAGCTTCCAAGGTTCTCTTCGAGTTTCAATTTACTCCAATTACTTCCGTTCTCATAAGCTGGTTAAGCATATTAAGAAAAGAGAATATACTCAGCAACAACGAAATTCATTGAAAGGTTATAAATGTTAATAAAAACAACTGCGGAAACTATAAGTCAACTAAGATCCCCTTTGCTTTTGTTTTTTTTTTTTTTTTTTACAAGTTCAGGGACCCTTTACTGTGAAATAAAATTTACTAGTTAAAACTAAACATCTTTAATCCTTGCTTACACACCTTTAATGTTCACCTCAAAATGCTTTCAACACTGGTCCTGTAGCGATCTGGGTGATGGCAACAGTCCCTTTGAAGCGGGGAGGGCTGAAAACTTGTTATTCACCGGAATTCCAACTGAAATGCAAGCGTTATTAAGCAACATTGAAAAGTGTTTGATGTAGACAATTAGCTATAAAGACACAGCTGGCACAGCTGCCAGCTTGACACAAGCTTTATCATCGACCGGAGCCCAAAACATGCTTTGAAACTGGAGTACGGCTAGGCAACAGCAAAATCAGTTCACTGAATGATTAAAAACAAACAACTGCGAAAACTACAAATCAGCTTAGACAATCCTTTGCTTGCATAACACGCTAGCTTTATCATCGACCGGAGCCCGAAACATGCCTTCAAATTGATTACCTTCTTTCTCAAGAGACGGAGAGAGCCATGAATATTTACAGAACTGTTACTTCTGGAGAATTGACTAAGATATTTTAAAAGCTGTTGCCGCTAGGGTACGCGGACGGGCAGCCACTCCCAGCTCATGTTGTTCTCGATCATGAGAATGAGCACGTATCGGCCCTTAACAGTTTCTCCTAAGGTCACCTAAACCCCTAAAACATAGACCCCATCTCAGTTTACTGGTATGTAAGCTATCTTTTCAGAAATTTTGCAGCTTTCAGTTTTATCTACAACCTCGTTCCCAGGGTCTCTCTCTCTGCCTCCCTTGTCTTTGAGGAGAAAGACCCCGGTTGCGGCTGGTTACGTGGCTCCCAAAATCTGGGAGCCGTTCAAATTCATTTGCAAGGGAGGGGTGACAGTGCAATTAAGTATCACCATGACAAAACTTACTACGCCCGGTGCGGTGAAGATTGTCATCTTAGGCCACGTGACCAGCCGCAACCAGGGTCTTTCTCCTCAACGACAAGGGAGGCAGAGAGAGAGACCCTGGGAACGAGGTTGTCTTATCTATAATAACGAGCCTCAACCTTGGAAGGCGCCGTACTGGATCCCATCGAACCCAGCAAGAAGCTATGTTTGGTGAAAAACGTTTTTGAGTACAGCACAAATGGGGATATTTGAAATAAACAAGAGCACTTTATAACAGACAGTTAGGTTTGCGACGAGTATCACATGATTAAATTATTTCAAGTCATGACATGAGAGTATACTCAACAAGAGAGCGGATCTTGTTGATCTTGGAGTTGTCTTTTGATTTTTTTTGCCATTATCGATATCAATGACGACCAAAACTACATGGAAGATTTTTGCACAGTCCCATTAAGTAATTATTCACACTCGCTGCTTGTTTGTGAGCAATAAAATGATAGTATATAGGTGACTAAATTATGCATGTGAGAGGGGGGCATTGGGGTCTACTAGAAACCGAAAAACCGCTCAAAAAAAGTATCCAAAACCGAAAAACCGAAGTGAATTCCTATTAAAACCGAAAACCGAATACAAAACCACCGAAGCCGAATATTTACAGACCCGAATTTCTCAAACCTTAATCGACCTGATACATTTGAGACATATGGAGGATACAGACTAAACTATATTTAAATTCATCACGCTTTTTGTGGATGCTATTTGTGAATCCGTGGACAGATTTTTGCGTGGGGGGTGCGTTTGGTCGCCTAAGGCTCGAGATGACAAGAGCCAAAGGCACTAGATTCTAGGGGGGGCCCGGGAGCATGATCCGCCGAGAAGTTTTGGAAAATTAGACTCTTTGAATGCGAATATACATGTAACAAGCAAGGCTGATACTACGTGAAAAAAGTTGACTTTGCGAGACACCAACATGACCGAGACTCGATAAAGTAGGGCTGCAACCATGGACAGCTGTTTCGTCCTTATTGGGACTCATCGGCATGGTGTAGCAGATTTAAAAGACGCCAGCTCAATGCGAGCGCCAATAAATTGCACAATGAACCCGTTCACGATATCAAGTTCCGTACCTTGGACTCTCTTGCCATCCGATCCACGCGTTGCCACACCACGTAGCCCGGATAGCAAGGAATCCAAGTGTCACGATGGCGTCTCGCAAAGAAAAATGTAGATTGGCCAATACCAATCTTAACATTAAAGCACATGGACGATGCACATTTTTCTTTGCGAGACGCCATCGTGACACTTGGATTCCTTGCTATCCGGGCTACGTGGTGTGGCAACGCGTGGATCGGATGGCAAGAGAGTCCAAGGTACGGAACTTGATATCGTGAACGGGTTCATTGTGCAATTTATTGGCGCTCGCATTGAGCTGGCGTCTTTTAAATCTGCTACACCATGCCGATGAGTCCCAATAAGGACGAAACAGCTGTCCATGGTTGCAGCCCTACTTTATCGAGTCTCGGTCATGTTGGTGTCTCGCAAAGTCAACTTTTTTCACGTAGTATCAGCCTTGCTTGTTACATGTATATTTGATTTATTTTTTGGCTGATTAGATCTCTTGTAGATCCTACGTTTTACAGCATTATCGTTGGCGGTCCTTTGCTTATTACTTTCACTTCTTTGAATGCCTCTGGGCAAACAAATCTACCACTTCGCCCAGATTGCATGTCTGTATCGTAGTGAATGTACACTAACGCAAGCGAAGAGGACCTTTCTTGAGCCATGTTGGCTCTGTGTGGAGACGTCTTAGAGGCTCTGTTTGACATTCGCAGCTGGTGGCTGGCATATAGAATTTGTGCAACAAATCTTCAAGAGGTCGTTAAGATTTGGGTTCAAATCCCTCAAGGCTTTTGCAGCAGTGTTGGTTCTTTCCTTTCGAGTTGTATCCGAAGTAGCATTTTGTAGCATCGACATAGCAAGGGGTCGCCGGTGTCTAGTAAACGGACTTTCGCCGCTCATGGGGGAGGCGGTGCGGACGGACCCGTTGCACTCCCACCCCCAACGGGCTTGATCAGGTATATCTTCTTGTCTCTGTTTAAAGGGATTTTGTTATTGCAAAAAGCTATCCTATAGCTCTGAAAACCTCCATCAAAAATAAAGAATTTTGAGAACTCAGACGTCAATTCAGAGATTCCATTGAAATCTCCCAGCAGTCAGTCACCCGTGACCTGTTTTGACTGTAAAATGGCCTAACATGCAATTGCACAGTTTAATCGTCAAAGGGAACTTAATGCGACATTTACTTTAGTAAGATGAAAGTACTTGACTTGTTTTTTTAAAGCAGGAGTCGATTATTGAACCTCACTGACCTTCCAAGTTGCAACCTTGCTTCAAATAGAAAAGTATTAGTAGTAGATGCCCCTAACTCATCCTGCTGGCCTTGTGAATTGCTGTCATCGGTACTGATGTAAAAGGTACTGATGTCGTCCGAAAAGAAACCAAAAGCCAAACAGGAAAAACTAAAAACCACGTCAGATACCAGATCCGAAAAACCGCTGTGTATTCTGGCTGAAAACCGAAAGCCAAACGCTAACAAAAGCAAAAACCGCAAACCGTCGCAGACAACAAAACCGAAAAACCGACGTTTTTCAGTGCAAAATCCGAAAAACTGGCCTAAAATATGGCTAAAACCGAAAACCCCAACGCCCCCGTCATGTGAGTGGGGCTGATATAAATAGCTGAATGGCTGCATTTCTGAAAAAAAAAAAAACACCAAAAGTTCAAGGTCCAACAAAATGCAGAAAACTTCAAAATTGTCTTCCTGAAGAGTTCAATAATTGCTAAAAAGCTGGAAGAATCCACGTTAGGCTAGAACGCTTCCTTTATAATGAAGCATACTCCACATTTAAGACTGGCTATTAATAATCAGTCATTGTTATGCAAACGTCACATAATACTACTGCCGTGTCGAATTTAAAATGAGAATTAAATTCGACTAAAGCACGACATTTGAAAGCAAGTCGTGCTACTGCCGTGTAGCACGGCAAGCCTTGCCGTGCTAGACGGCAGTAGCACGACTTACGTGGTGCTACTGCCGTGTCGAACTCAATTCATAAATTAACATTTTGGCTTCGCTTCGAACAACGGCTGCTCAGTGTTTTGGTTACGGCACCCCACGACTCTGAGTAAGAGATTGGACAACAGCTTTTTATTCGACGGAATTAAATTCGACGATTTAAACCAAGTCGTGCTGGAGTTGTGCGACAGTTGAGCCAGCTAAGCACGGCAGCACCAGTAGCACGACGTTTGAAACGGGCCTTAGTGTAATAGCCTGAAGCAACTGTTTCGAGTAAATGACGGTCTGAAATGACCACCCGTCCAAGATGGAACCAAAATGGAAGCATAAAGTACAAATATTATACATGTCACCCATTTTCAAGTATTAATTGGTAAATTCAAATTTGTTTCACTTTCGCTGTCACTTGCGAGAGCCGTTTGTCTCGAGCTTCGATATCTTGTCCCCGAGTATTCCGCTAAGAAATGTTGAGAGCATTGCCGACAACGAACCACTTCATGAGAATAATTGTCAGTAAAACAGTTGCGAAAACTGCAAGCCTTTCTGCTGCTTCCCTTACCTATTGATTGCACCCGCCGATTAAGAGGCCCTAACCGTGAAGAACTAGCTTAACGACTCAAAACTTCCGCCCTTGATAATAAAGCTTACCTTCTCACTCGACGAAAGCTCGCTTGAAGCAGAGAATACGGCCAAAAATTTAATCTTTTCCCACGGTGATTGCTTCTGGGAACTCAAACTGAAATGCAAATATTGAAACGTGTTCGATGTAGAAAAGAAAAAGGAAGATTAACAGCTTCATTATAAATCATCGGAGCCCGAGACAGGGCTCGAAAAATTAGCTGATTAATAATGTTACCTTCGTTCTTTAGAGAATGCCGGTGAGCAATAAAGTACAGAAATATTATATCATGAAAGGTGTACAGCAATATTGCTTCCAGCTTCCAGAAAAGCGACTCAGATTGTTTTCCGAAGCTTTTCGGTCGGTGAAGTACACAGAGACGGGTAGAGTGTTCACAGTCCTCTATTTTTCCGTGAGATCGTCGAGAGCGAGCGCGTCTTACCGGCGACCATCTTGATTTTCAAATGTACCGAGTCAGCGGGCGTCGGGGATTATTTATCTCTAGGGGAGGGGGGCGAAAAAATAGAGAAATCTATTTTTCTCGCTTCCTCCCAAAGCGTCCCACGCCCCCTAAGTAGATTTGACACTCGGTAAAACGCTCTCGGTCTCGACGATTTCACGGAAAAATAGAGGACTGTGAACAGTCTAAGAGACGGGCAACCGCTAGCCTAAACAAGGCGCGAGATTACCGGCAGAGCGAAGCGAAAATAATGCACCCATCAATGTTAGTCCCGAGCGGGGGGTGGGGCACGGGATAAGATAAGATGAGAACTTTATTTTATCACGCATCACGCTAGCATATTCAACAATGTAAAAAAAAATACAATAACTGGTTTAGGGGCGTGAGCTAAGTATAAAATTAAAAATATCCTAAATATACTAACAACCGTAATTAAAACTATTCGAGCATCCGCATTTTGCGGATGAGGTGGGGACTTTGCCCTGGGTGGGAATTTTTACAGCTTGAAGAGAATCTTGGCCTCAGGGTGGGGAAGTTTGATCAAACTTGAAAACTGAAGAAATATTAATAAAAGACCGTTTCCCGGGGTTGGACTTTGCCATGGTACAATACACGCTGCGATACTGCCTTCTCGAAACTGGTCGACAAAGCAGAGCCTGGATGCGACTCATGCGAGTGACTTTGCCATCATGAAAATACCCAGAAATCCCTGTGAAACATGGACAAGATGGAGGAAAGAAAGGTAATGAAAATATCGGTTTCTTCAAGTTAAAAGAAAAAACTGTGATTTTTAAACCTGGAGCGTGTGTATTGTTTAAGAATTTAAGAAGTCAACCTCTTGGATCTCAATCCCTACAGTAGGGAACTTTGAACTCGAAACTTTACCCAAGGGTGGGGAGGTTTGACACAAAATTTGCATTTCAGATCAAAGTCCCCACCCCATCCCGTATCCCCCCCCCGAATCCCCCACCCCACCCCGCCCTCGGGACTAACATTGATAGGTGCATAAAGCGGCGCAAAATGCAGGGGACTTGGGAAGGGCTTCCTTCCCGCCGACCATCCCAAGCTCCCCTCCATATTTTCGCCTCGCTCTGCCAGTACTATAGACTACTACAAACAACCGTATTTTTGCGTTGGTCGAATGCGAGGTCTCATCAAGTGAAAGGTGTGGAGCGGGAGTGAAAACGTAGAGTGAGAACGGTGAGAGTTTTTTTCTCTCTCCTCACACGTCCTGCTGCAAAGCGCGCGAGAATTTGTGCCTTCAGAAAACGAAAATAAAAACCGACAGTGTTGCAGTCTACCAGCTGACGCGCTCCTTTTGCCATCTGAACGCCTGGAACAGGCTAGGCAGCAGCTCCTACGATGTACAGGCACGCATCTGCCCTAAGGTCACCTAAAACAAAGACTTTTCTGCTTACCAAAGTTGTCTCTTC
Source organism: Pachyseris speciosa (assembly GCA_016490735.1). Lineage (NCBI taxonomy): Eukaryota > Metazoa > Cnidaria > Anthozoa > Scleractinia > Pachyseridae > Pachyseris > Pachyseris speciosa. The sequence goes on along the minus strand of JAEMWC010000962.1, from coordinate 188,141 downwards.
ACAAATATATTGTTGACCTTTTACGGCTTATTTTATTCTTATCTAAACGAGTCAAGCGAATGTCGAACGTGTATCGTTTATGAGGCAATCGTGTCATGTGTGTTGACAACATGGGGAAATTTTTTTTAAGATAAGTGCATCCGGTGATATTTTGGTTAGGAAGTAGCAACTTTATCACGGCGCCAACAAGTTTGGACGAGTTAAATGTACCCAACAGTGAACTGCAGACCTACGGTACGGACAGCCCTGGGCGGGAACGAGTTACGATGTCATAGCTATGGTGGCCTAGACTTCTCTCCAAGAGGTCGAGAAACTATAGTGGTGTGCCGACCATTGATTATAACCGTCATTGATCGAAAAGGTTAAGCGACGTGATAATCGTTTATGGATGAAGCGAATCGATTTTCGCGGAAAAAAAATGAAAAAATATTGGTGTACTGGTGGGTTGTGTTATGTTCTATAATACACTGAATGGCTCTTTTCTACAACGTTACGTATGTTTTGGTTGAGTTTCTAAACACAGCGCAAATAAGGGCTTTGCATTTCGTTCACAGTTGATTGTGCGTCTTGCAGAATAACTTACCTTTTTAGCTAGTACTTAATAGAAATTATTCCAAAGTCGAACGCCTGCCACGCAGGTT
>JAEMWC010000962.1:180000-185000 GCA_016490735.1 Pachyseris speciosa | reverse complement strand
ATTTTAGCGAGTCTTTAATTTCGCGATTTTTTACAAATCGCGAAAATCGCGAAATTAAAGCCTCGCGAAAATTAGTACGAATAAGGTAAGTATTTACTTTATGCTCGCTTCTATGTTCTATGTAAGTCAATTGCAAGGAGTCTTACTTTTTTCTTCAGATCATTCGCTCTAACGGAAGGTAATTTATGCAAATTGCAAGAGAGAACGAGGAGGGGTTGCGACGAGTGAGGAGGAAGGACGACTGCGGAGGTTCTTTTGTTCTTCGAATTTCCATTCCTGAGAAACGAAAAATGATGATTGGTCAATCACTTATCGAGCTCTCCGAGAACTCTACGAGGCATAGTTCGAGAATAGATGGCGACTAACGAGTTTGACTTGACAGCTGAAGTGCTAACTCTGCAGGATGTTGTTTTAAAACTTTAACGCAGAGTAAAGTTTGAATTGATTTTGTCAATTCTGTGATAACCCAATTCTAAATTCCGACTCAATCTAGTAACCAAAGTCTTCTCTTCCCTTGTTCAGCGGTCGGAAAGCAAGCGACTCTGGAAAGATTTAATCCAAATTAAAAGTCTTTAAACATTGGACTTCCGGTTAAATTGCGCACGCTTAGGGTTAAGCGCCAGCCTTTTATTTCGGGTCTTTTGTATTGTTTGAGAAACCAATCAGAATCGTAAATCAAACGGATCTTTCGAGAGTCGCTCGTTTCTTCAAGCGTGCGCAGTAAGGAACAAAGACCCGTGGTACGAGATTGAATTCAGAACACGCCTAAACCATCAGTCGAAGAGGTGTCAACGGCGGTAAATGAGAAGAACAAAAGACCTTCAACAGTCCCCTACCATCTCTCTGCGCCCGCGTCCCTCGCGGTTTTCCTGCCCGCTAGATCCCATGCGCGCTACAGCACTTATAATACTTCTCGCAGTCTAGTTATTAAGTAACAAACTAACTAGCTACTTAGCTAACAGACTGACTCACAACTAATGTCCAGTCCCTTACTTTTCTCGTTCTCTCTCGGTCAGATGGAACCTTGCCCTGAACGCAACCAAATGCGCATAATAAGCAGGGGCTGGTGCGCGCGTGTACCGGACATAGGTATGGCAAAGCTGGTATGTCAGGGCCTGAATCTCGTCAGCTTTGAAGTTATTGTCATCCCACAGTACATGATAATGGGATGGTCGGCTTGTTCCCTGAAAAAAAACACAAAAGATTTTAAACAAGTAGTCCCCACTGCAGCCGTCTACTGGGTTGTCACGCAACGCTTTTGTTTGTTTTTGTTTTTTTTTTTTTCGGGCAGGGGCGTTGCGCCGTAAGGTTCAGTGAGGGTCGAATTGCAAGTTCACAACCATTCCTACATTTTTTGACTCTTTGCCTACCTGGATTCCTGCGTGACTGCAGAGATAAAAATCAAACTCGGTTGGATGTGTGATGCCGACATTAACAGTGGTTCCGGGGGGAACATTGCCGCTTTGGCCACACTGGAAAACACAAAAAAACAAACATGTCTGAACACGACGAAAAGAGAAGAGATAAGCATCAACTATGACATTTCACAGCGTCAGTAACAAAGCTTGTAATTAGCCAAAAACTCGAGAAATCGGATTCAATGAACTTTAAAGGCAGGACATTTACGAGATAACAATACCAGTGACATTCGTCTCAGGCTATTTTTAGCTTCCACGAAAAAGGATGCCCACGCTTAGCGCTTAGCCCCTCCACGCGTGTATTTTGATCTCTGTAGGCCATTGGCTATTACCTACCCACATGTGATTGCCGAGATTGGCAATTGATGCAAAAATAACCTGCGGCGAATTATCCCTGAAATAAGGTGTGTATGCCGGATGTACTCTCTAACCTTCTTTATTTCTTCTTGGAACTCTGTGAGTGCAGGTAGCTACAGCATGTAGAAAAAGCCAAAATAATAACAACAACAACAACACTTTATCTCACATTTCCTTACAATACAATACAATACAATACAATGCAATACAATAACTTATTTCAACACGATGTTTATTAAACCGTTGCCACTTATGGGGTCGTGAAATGATTTTTGTAACGTCAGAAGATGGTATAAGTACTTTGGTGGTTGATGTGATTGGTCAGCGAAGTCGTAATGTTATTGGTCGTCTGTCAGTTAAGCCGTGATGTTATTGGTTGTGAAGACTGTAAACCGTGATTGGTGCGTTTCGATCCATCTTTTGTTAGTCAAATGTCCGTAGGTGTATTGTAATGTTAGTCAAATTAGTCGGTTTGTCTGTTGTTTTTCTGTTTGTTGATATTGTCAATAAGTCGTTTGTAAGGTGCGGGGAGCTGTTGGCAACGGTTCCATGAGTGGTGTCTTTTCTAAGTTTGTAAACCAGCTTTCCAGTGCGATCCGTTGGTGGTAATTAGCAGTTAGTCCCAGTCGATAGTGTGGTTTGTCAGTACATGGTGCTCAGCAATGCTGTTGTTGATGCCACCATTTCTCGTCGCTCGTTTGTCTTCAGTCAGTCTTACGTTCAAGTTTCTACCAGTCTCACCAATATAAGTGGCCTGACAGTCGCAGAATTCGATCTTGTAAACTGCTCGCTGTCTCAGTGTCCTTTGGTTCGTCTTTGTCCTTAACGTTCGTCAATAGTTGTGATGGGTCTGTGAGCAACACGGATATTGTAAGGTTGTAGTATCACCGTGCGATGGTTTTACAAGTGTATAGTCGCTATAAAACGAAAATTTGGTTTATCAACGGAGTTGATAATGTAAATTGACCACCGTACAGGAATTCGATTAGCTGACGTTTCGAGCGTTAGCCCTTCGTCGGAGCGAATCAAGGAATTGTGGGTTGTGTATGGTTTATATACAGAAAATGGAGCAACGCTATTGGTGGTAACATGGTAACGTGAAAAACAGGAATAAATTAATTGAATGAAAAGCGCTCGTTGATACCGTGGGGATTAAGAGTGCCAATTTGAAAGATCAGTTTTTGCTCGAGATTTTTACGGCTTTCCGTAATACCTTGATGTAGGGAAAGGCCGGAGATCGACATGTGTTGTTTGGAATGGTTAGGGAGATTAAAATGCCGAGCGACAGGTTTGGATGCGTCTTTGTCATCTTTCTCAACATCACGAAGATGTTCTCGGAATCGGTCACCTAGTCGTCTTCCTGTTTCGCCAATGTATAACTTTTTGCATAATGTGCAGGTTATGCAATAGATAACATTTGCGGAGGTACACGTGAAACGATCGGTGATCTTAAAAGATCGCTTAGGGCCCGATATTTTGTCAGTGTTTTGGATAAAAGGACAAGTTTTGCATCGCGAGCGCGCGCATTTAAAAGTGCCAGGTTGTTCAGTTGTTTTGAATGCGCTTTTAACTAGAAAGTTACCTACATTTCTGTCGCGTTTGAATGAAATCAGCGGTGGTTCCGAAAAGATTCTAGCAGTTTCTGGATCATTTTGCAGTATCTTAAGGTTATTAAGAATGATGGCTTTAACTGGGTTATTATGCGGGTGAAATGTGAGGGTGAATGGAATTCTGTCATTCTTTTCCTTTGTGACGTCTGTAGTGCTGACTGTTGATCAATCTGCTGAGCGCGGTGATGGCCAGATTGAACTACAGAATCAGGATAGCCACGTTTCTCGAAAAAATGGCACATTTCCTCTGATTTCTTGGAAAAATCAGAGTCATCACTACATAGACGTCGAAGTCTAAGAAATTGAGAATAGGGAATGGCGTTTTTGACATGAGATGGATGTGAAGATGAATACAACAAATAACTGTGAGAATCGGTGGGTTTATAGTGCACACTGGTACATAAGCCGTTGCCGCTGATAAAAACTTTGATATCAAGAAAGGCCAGGGAAGTTTCCGAAATTTCCCAGGTATATTTTAGAGCCGGATGAAAGGAATTAACGGCGGTTATAAATTGGTTGATTTCCTCCTTGCTAGACGAAATAGCGCCGATACAGTCGTCAATGTAGCGACCGTAGAGTTCAGGTTTAGGACCGTTGTACTGATTGAAGAATTGGTACTCGACGTACCCTACAAAAAGATTGGCGTAGCTAGGTCCCATTTTTGTAGGGTACGTCGAGTACCAATTCTTCAATCAGTACAACGGTCCTAAACCTGAACTCTACGGTCGCTACATTGACGACTGTATCGGCGCTATTTCGTCTAGCAAGGAGGAAATCAACCAATTTATAACCGCCGTTAATTCCTTTCATCCGGCTCTAAAATATACCTGGGAAATTTCGGAAACTTCCCTGGCCTTTCTTGATATCAAAGTTTTTATCAGCGGCAACGGTTTATGTACCAGTGTGCACTATAAACCCACCGATTCTCACAGTTATTTGTTGTATTCATCTTCACATCCATCTCATGTCAAAAACGCCATTCCCTATTCTCAATTTCTTAGACTTCGACGTCTATGTAGTGATGACTCTGATTTTCCAAGAAATCAGAGGAAATGTGCCATTTTTTCGAGAAACGTGGCTATCCTGATTCTGTAGTTCAATCTGGCCATCACCGCGCTCAGCAGATTGATCAACAGTCAGCACTACAGACGTCACAAAAGGAAAAGAATGACAGAATTCCATTCACCCTCACATTTCACCCGCATAATAACCCAGTTAAAGCCATCATTCTTAATAACCTTAAGATACTGCAAAATGATCCAGAAACTGCTAGAATCTTTTCGGAACCACCGCTGATTTCATTCAAACGCGACAAAAATGTAGGTAACTTTCTAGTTAAAAGCGCATTCAAAACAACTGAACAACCTGGCACTTTTAAATGCGCGCGCTCGCGATGCAAAACTTGTCCTTTTATCCAAAACACTGACAAAATATCGGGCCCTAAGCGATCTTTTAAGATCACCGATCGTTTCACGTGTACCTCCGCAAATGTTATCTATTGCATAACCTGCACATTATGCAAAAAGTTATACATTGGCGAAACAGGAAGACGACTAGGTGACCGATTCCGAGAACATCTTCGTGATGTTGAGAAAGATGACAAAGACGCATCCAA
>JAEMWC010000962.1:117500-175000 GCA_016490735.1 Pachyseris speciosa | reverse complement strand
TGTCTTATTTGAAAAATACTGGCGAATTCGCCAGGGGCTAAATCATTACGAACGGCGTCAATGTCAGGAAAAAGAAATAAAATTCGCCGTCATAGGCTCACGTTCTCTAGAAAACATAAAACTTGGTCATTTCACGTTGTTGGTCTGCAGAGGACGGCAGAGAAGTGTACCAAAATGTAAAACGCATGTACAGAGCTATGGTTTTTCCTCACTACGCCTATTGTTATGTGACGTTCGCGTTGGCGTTCCCGCCCTCGTTGCTTAAGCATCCTAGTTTATTCTTATTGACGGATACAATAACTGCTTACAAGTCCGCTTGCAATTGGCTCTTGAAATTCTCGAATACTTCCACACTTCTTTTTTACATGGCCACAAAATCTCGGTTACCTGGGCCAGAAATCACTCATGCACAACCTACCTCAACAGATTTGAGATCTTTTATGCGGCCTGGGCTGAAACACACAAATGTATACGGTCGCCGTTATGTTATAAGCAGCAGTTTCGTCACCTATACGCGTTTCCCCTCGCGTTGCTCTTTGGCAATAAGGGAAATGCGCACAATAAGGTCTCGCAAAAATGAACAGTTATTCTGTAAACGGAATACTTTCGGCCAGCGCACAGAATAGCCTGGGCCGAGCGTCTTGCGGACCACGCAGGATTTTGCGTTCAAACTTTACCTAAAGAACGCATTTTGTGCGCATTCCGAGTAAACCGTACTCTGTTCATTCTGTTTTTTCGGTAATAGAATGAACAAATTACATTTGGGGGGAATGGGAGTGTTGTATCTCACCTCCTCCCTACGAAACTTTCCTGAAATTTTCCTTCCCTCTTGTTTGACTCGCGGGCATCCTAACCAATCACAATCGAGCAGTATTCCAGCGATGACAACTAAAATTAATCCTAATGAGTGTTTCTGTCTCTCACGACCCAAGTGTTCTTCCTATCAAGGAACTGTTCACCCAAAATCGACACCGTGATGAAATGTTGGAAGTAATGTTAACCTTAGAATGGAGTATCATCTCATCCAGAGGGGAGAGGTAATATTCGTATAGTTGTTTCATTATGTGGAACAGGACTGCCACCCATGTGGTAAGCCTGTGGCACTAGGGCGACTCAGCCATTCTGAGCTGTGCAATAAAAGGACTTTTTATATAAGTATTAACGAGGAACTGATGACCGTAAATTGTATGCAGACATTTTTCGTATCTATTTTCATCAGCTGATACCCAGATTTCATCAAAAGTTACTCTGCAAGTCGGCACTGTGAGGCTGGTGATGTCATTCTTGTTTGAAATGACGTGGTTGTGACGTCAGTGGGCAACAGTTTAGGTACACTAGAATGGCGTATCTATGAGGGGGCACGGCCGTGATGCTTTGGCATAGCTTCAATTCGGTACCGCTTCTTACGCTTCCTACCGCTTCTTACAATAGAAATTATGGTCAAATTTTGTTACGAAACAATGTTACTCCACTGAAATCATAAATTATTGCCTGTTAAAATAGGTAATAAAGGGGGAAATGGATTGATCCGTTTACATCTTCAACTACTACTACTACTACTACTACTACTACTACTACTACTACTACTACTACCACTACTGCTGCTGCTACTACTACTACTAAAAACCTCTTTTAAAGTAAATCGTCATACGATTTAACAAACTCACAGACTCACAGTAAACTTATCAGCCTTTAAACGGACCTTTTCTTATTTTCAAGGTTTCACCGTGGTAAACTCATCTCAAATGTCATTCCGAAATGTAATTTCTCGTTAGTGTAGCTCTGTCGCGAGTTTTCCAACTTGTTTAACTTGTAAAATGCTGGCAAACTATCCTGGAGCTAAATAGTAATAACGGCGTTAAAATTGGAAAAAAGGAAGAAGAGGTCACCGTCATACGATCACGTTCTCCACAAAACAAAAAAATTGGTGATTTTACGCTGCTGATTTGCTAAAGATGACAGAAAAAATGTATCAAAAAATGTAAAACGAATGTGTAGAGCGATTGCTATTGTTTATTAAGCCTATTGTTTTCTGGCGTTCTTGTTGCCATCGTCGTCCACGTTGCTTAAGCTCTCTAATAATTCCTCAGGAACGCAAAATCGCAAAATCACCAGATGTGGGGGTTAGATTTACAGTCATCATTAGGATCGGAATTACGGATTACGTAATTTACGGATGTACCGGCAGCCAAGACAAAGCGTTTCGCTAATTCGTTTTTCGTGAAATGTGCGGCTGAAATCAACTCAAGTTTAAGATTATACTGAACTTTTTAATAGAACGTTAAGCCATTATATTTATATTTATATTTGTATAGTTTGTAGCTTGTAAATAATTACGCAATTCAGTATTTTACTGCGATGTGATTTAATAATAAACCAGTCCAGTCGAGAAGGGTTTTGATTTTGCTATGGTTAGCATTACTAATAGACCTAGGGGTGACTGTGTAGAATACCCTCGCATCGTCCCACCAATACTTGGAGTCTAAAAACAAGTGCGAACAAAGTGATACTCTTTTCTCGTTTACAAAAAACACGTAAACACTGGGATAAGGTGGATTTTCATTCTAAAGTTGTTGCCTTGTACGTGCGAAAAAGAGAAAAATCACACCGCGCTTGCAACGCAAGAGTCGGGTACCTAGTATGCATGTTCGTAATTTTTTTCAATACACCATTTTGCTAATCATCAGTTCCTGGTGGATTTTGAGTAGATCCAGTCCTTTGTGGGGGCAAACGGCCATTTAAGGACATCATTTCAAATTGTAATTTTGACCGTTTGCCCCCGCAAAGGACTGGATCTACCCACAATTCACCAGGAACTGATCACTAGCAAAATGGTGTATTTCCTTTTGGTAATGGAGCCACCCCTCCAATCTCCTCCCTTCTCCACTTCCACTACCCATCTGGACAATCTCGCCAGTCCGTAAAGCAAATATGATGAAAATAAACGAACTAAACCAACTGCTGGAAAGAAAACGTACTCTTCAATCTGTTGACTAGGACAACAGAAAAAACGCACACGGGAAAAAGCGGAGATACAGGGACTTGAAAAGGGCTAAGAGATGGGCTAGACAACTGGAAAAATAAGGCATGACAGACAACGCACAGGTATTCATTGAGTGAAACTTACGGCTACTTTGGGAATCGTTTGTAACCAAACTTCACAATGAGAAAAGCGAATAATACTATGACAAATGCTATATTTAGCATATTAACAGTTGCCGTTATCTGCTGCTTTAAGGTTTAATTTGGTTGCTAATCCAGTTAAACTGTAGAAAAATTACTAGGACCAACCTGAGGTCAGCTCGACAATTCCCTGTAACTCTTTATAGGAATAATTCAGTCACAACTCTGTGTAGTGCTACAGCAGCGGCAGTCGACCAATAGAAGATCAGAGTTGTTGATATTTTTGGTACCGAAGCCAATTCGAGCAATTTTTCCTCACACTGACTAGTGGATGATTCTGTATCTAGTTTTGTCTCCTGCCACAAAACTGCAAGGATTTCTTTAATTTAAGCTTATGTTAAATTTAGACTATTTGTTTCGACATTCAAAATATTAAAGTTCTTCCACACTTTTCTCTCAAGAACTAAAGCCAAAAAAGTGACTCTTCTATCAACTTGTGGCGGGTACGGTCACAATGTTTTGCAAAAACATGCTGAACAAACAGTCGTACTTTTATCAGTACTAATGTCAATGGAATCGAGGGTAGCCTGCTCCACCTTCGGTTACACTTGCAGAGTAATCAAAACTTGACCAAAGCTTACGACACAATCTGAATGAAACGGCCAAGTTTGTGTAGATATACTTTATTTTAACAAAATATACAACTGTTCAATAGGACTTTACCACAACTTCTGTTGCCTAACTTAGAAGCTGTGCTCGTCGATGCTCTCCTAATCGGTTTGAATACAATTTTCTGAGGTCAGCTTACCACGAGACTTTACAATCTTCATCGCCGAGTGAATCACGTAGCAGCCATTGTACTTGAGATCCTATATTGTTTTCAGCGAGGTTCAACGTTGTGAGCTTACAATATACATGTCTTAGTGCATTACACAGGCACGCTGCACCTTCCTCTCCTATATTGTTTCCACTGAGGACCAACGTAGTGAGCTTACAATTTACATCTTTTAGTGCAGGACACAGGTACGCTGCACCTAGCTTTCCTACATTGTTTCCACTGAGGACCAACGTAGTGAGCTTACAATTTACATCTTTTAGTGCATCACACAGGTACGTTGCACCTTGCTCTCCTATTTTGTTTCCACTGAGGTCCAACGTAGTGAGCTTACAATTTACATCTTTTAGTGCATCACACAGGTACTCTGCACCTTGCTCTCCTATTTTGTTTGCACGGAGGTCCAACGTAGTGAGCTGACAATTTACATCTTTTAGTGCATCACACAGGTACGTTGCACCTTGCTTTCCTATTTTGTTTGCCCTGAGGACCAACGTAGTGAGCTTACAATTTACATCTTTTAGTGCATCACACAGGTATGCTGCACCTTGCTCTCCTATATCGTTTACACTGAGGTCCAACGTAGTGAGCTTACAATTTACATCTTTTAGTGCATCACACAGGTATGCTGCACCTTGCTCTCCTATATTGTTTACATTGAGGTCCAACGTAGTGAGCTTACAATTTACATCTTTTAGTGCATCACACAGGTACGCTACACCTTGCTCTCCTATATTGTTTAAACTGAGGTCCAACGTAGTGAGCTTACAATTTATATGTCTTAGTGCATCACACAGGTATTCTATTCCTCGGTCTCCTATATTGTTACTCGTGAGGTACAACGTAGTGAGCTTACAATTTACATGTTTTTGTGCATCACACAGGTATTCTATTCCTTGCCCTCCTATATTGTTTCTACTGAGGTGCAACTCAGTTAGATGACAATTTACAGCAATAAGCAAATCATGAATCTCTCTGCAACCCAACGAACCAATACGGTTATCAGAAACGCTTAAGTATTTCACTCCTTTGGTATTGTTAACAAAACGCACTATAGCTGTGCAGTCCACTGGCGAGAGTCTCCGCCCACTAAAATCTACTCCATTAAAACCAATTTCCGCAGTTTTTCGCTGCACTGAATTTTTTTGCTCTACATCCAGTTCGTTCAAACACTTACACACGTTCAGTGCTAACAGTCCGTCTATCTTAGCCGGCCAACAGGTCCATGATCCATGCCCCTCCCTTGACATGGGAAGAAGGTCTGCAAAGACATCAATGTTTGACATTTCTCGATTTGTATCGGGTTCTAAAAGTCCGGCCACAAACTGCATCACTACTGCCCATGCACCATGGTTAATATGATCAGCCACAAATCGTCGCAGGTCTTCTTTTTTCAAGGTGTCCGTCAAATGCTTAGCGGGAAAGAATTCCTGCATAGTCAAGTGGGTGAAACAGAACTGAGCTTTTGGCGGTTCATTAAGTCTGCGGGGCTTTGCGTCTGGTAAACGGTGAAGCAGGCCACAATCTTCCAGCGCCCCAACTTCGCCTGATTCAAATATCAGTCTTCCTTCTTTGATTCCATTGAAAGCCATTTCTCCCAGTCTCTTGAACACCAACTCGTTTTCAGGTTGAAGATCATCAAATGTTTTGTAAATGTATGTCCCTAGGTCAGTTGTAGAGCGGCTATATTTGTTCTCACGATTGTGCTTAAAGAAGAAAATCTTGACGTTCATGCTGTAGATGTCAGTAATCGTGGTGGGGAGCTTTCGTGCAGCGTCAGTACAGATGTTTATTAAATAAAGAAGGCAGTGACAAATAATAAAACAATTTACTGGAATATAACAGAGGGAAAAGATGTTTAAGTTTGAGTGAATATGTTGCCATATTGTTTCTTTTGCGTCTTCGTTGTGATCATCTGCAGTGAACTTTTCCACATATTCCTCAACTTGCTCAGATGTGAAACCAAGAATTTCAATTGTTCTGTGAAAAGTTAGGTGTCTAATCCATTTCACAGCAGTTGGCCGAGTTGTCGTGATGACAGTAGCACCAGAGAGAAGTGTTCCCGACGCTAACTTGGCGTAGAGAGTATGGAGAGGCATCTTCTCTTCCACAGTGTTCTTGTAACTGGAGTCATCATTGGCTATAGCTGATCCTGCGAAAAATTCGTCAATTCCGTCAAAAATCAAAAGAACTTTAGTTGGGTTCTCTTCGATGTACTTCCAGACTTCGTCATCCAAGCTCTTCACCATGTCCGAGCGAGCCAACAGATCGTGAAGACTGAGATCCGTTTCTTTGCTTAAGTGCCTGAATTTCAGCAGGAAGGCAACTTCAAATTGCGCTTGCATTTTGGCGTCATCAGATGCCCATGTTCGAAGAAGCTTGGTGGACATCATTGTTTTCCCAATTCCTGGACGACCAACAACGAGAACATTCTTGTGCTGAGCATCAATAACATCTTGCGGTCGTACAGACATGGCCTTATTTGTATTCAATTGGGGTATACTTTAAGTTGCTCCGATCTGTCTGTGGGAAAGTTATAGTCCGCCCTGCCTTCGTGAATGACGACATTGACATAAATTTTATCGATTTTCAGATCTTTCCCTTCTGGGCCTTCACCTGGATTAGGTCGGAAGGGTTGCTGAAGATCTGTAGACGTCTCCGTGCTTGTTTTAATATTGTCCTTCATGCGCTGTATGGCTGCCTTCAGTCGCGATTGATCTACCAGATATAAAAAGAAAATAAATATCACGTCAGTCCAAGTTTACGTAGAGGAACCTCAAGCAGTCAAACATTCAGCCTCTTAAAATGTGAGCGACCTTTGTTTGTTGCGGTCTCTTTATTTCAACTACCTCAGTGGCCAATAAAACTAAAACACTTTTCAGCAGCAAATAATAGTTCCTCTCACCTATCGATCTCCCCAAAAGGACCGACAACCTGGGGGTGGAGGGGGTTACAGTCACAAGTAACAACAGCAAGTGTAATTCTATCACAGAATGAATATAGCAATATTGGCAATTCGCAAATAGCTAAAACTAATCGAGGCTGGTTCCAAAAGCAAAAGTTGCAGGTTTAAAACCTGCAACATATTAAAGATGGGCTGGATAATATACAGAGTTATAAACTGGAACTATAAGTAGAAAAGAAGCAATATCAACTGAGTTTATATTAAGTATAAAGAAAGTAGCAATATCAAAATAAGCATTCCCTTTATCTAAGGTTTAATCAAGTTACGTAGGCTCTTTATTAAAGAATGTTTCCTTAATTTGCGAAGTTCAGCTGGAGTTGGTTGGAATCGCGAAACACTGCAGCTGCAAATTAAGTCTTCTAGATAATATTTTGTGCTATCTGTAAAATACATCAGGCTAAGAACGTGCACACTTCTGTAATACAAAACATTTGTTAAAAAGCGATGTAGCCGCTTGTCCCCAAATATTCAATCAGGAAGAAATGTAGTCTGGCTAAAATGGCAATACTCTTGACTTATTTTTGAGGACACATAAGTCACATGATTTTCCAGGATAGATTACAGCCAATTAAAACACCAAAAATCTTAACATAGTCCTTGCATGAAAGAAAAACAAACACATTAAAATGATTTCAAACAACTGTGATTGGATCTGATAGGCTAACTTTAGACTAAATTGATCTTTTGATTTTCAATGACAATTTATTTCCCTTTAACCATGCTAATCCATACACTGATCAATTCTAGGTTGGCGATCGTCTCCAATGATCTTAAATTTTTGTGAGAATACAGCAAAATTTGAATCATCAGCAAACATAAAATTTAAATAGTTAAGAGGACTTATGAATGCCGCTTGAAGCAATTCACTGCTGGGTCATGAGCCCATGGCTCCTATAAATATAGATCAAACAAGAAATTCTCCGAGGATTTTGAAGCGGCCTTTTTCACCATCCAAGCTTTTTGACCATCCAAGGATTACAGTGTAATGCACTGGATAAGTTCAGGTTGATCGTAATTCAATTTTTGTCACCTTTCAGTTGGCATGACAGACAATTCGTGACTCCGAATGATAAAGAATTTAAGATTCAGTCAGTAGTTTAAACACGGTTTTGGTGGCCAAGTGGGTTATTGTGTTCTTTACTAAAAGGTGAATATAGCTTAGGGTCGATGGTTCAAGTCCCAATGCAATTAATTTTTTTTTCTTTGATCTGTTTTTTTATTATTATTATTTTTTTTTTTGCTATTCCTTTTCACTTGTTTTTCTTTTTTCTTTTGTCAACGCTTAAGCTGTAACTATTTTGCAATTTAACACGGAAAAGTAGCGAACCGATTCTATGGATATTCGCTACGCGAGAAACCAAGGCCAGCTGAGGTTTGACAAAACACTGGCTCTTCGATTTGCTTGACAACTTCAAAGAAAGCGAAGAATTTAGTATAAATCTGCGTCTTCGATCCGTTGACCTGTTTCTCGACGATAAGCGATATCTCCAATACTACTAAGCTATGTTCAAACAACGCCACGCAAAAGAGCTGTGGTGATTTCACTTTCGGTATTGCACCATCACTATTACCTCCGGTATTGCACCATCACTAACTTGGTCAATATTTGTTTATCTTCAAAACCGGGTGAAAAGGAACGCTCAAGTAAATTCTTTTCTTATAAGAGGTACATTGGAGTAATTCAATTCTGCTATAACATTTCTTTTTGAAAGGATTTCGCGATTTCCGACTCTCACCCCTGTATTTTATGGCCACCAAAATCTACAAGTTCAGTTTAAAAACATGTACGGTCTTCCGAATAGCTTTAGTTAAGATCGGACTCCCACTGAACGGTGTAATACTGCTCAAAATAAACGCTTTCAAATAAATTCCTTCGCTATTGGATGTACATTGGAGTAATTCAATTCTGACAAAACATTTCTTTTCTCTGTAACCCTTGAGCATTGACAGGCTTATTTAATTTCAGGTGTCATTAACGGTGGGCTTATTAGAGATGGGGAGTCTTATTTGCAATCTTAAATACGCCGCTTTTGTCTTAAAATAGTTTTTGTACAAAACTCAAGCAACTGGAGTGAAACTTTATTATTTGATAAAGTGCAGCAAACAGTATTATGTGTTTAAAAGTGTATTTGTCAAAAAACAAACCAACTGGGCCGCATGAAGTGGATTTCGTAAGAGAGAATAAGAGGGACTAACTACAAAATCCCATTTCCCAAAAGTGGGGAGAGGGGCTTATTAGAAAGGGTGGGGGGGGGGGGGGGGCTTATTACAAAAACCGGTCTCCAAGCAAGAGGCTTATTGGAGGGGGAGGGGGGGTTAATAGTGACGGCGGGCTTAATAGAGCTTTTACGGTAAGTAAAAACGCATTACATATTATTTCACTCATTCTTACGACTGGACTGAAAATTGCTCACTTAAATATACGAAGTCTCGTACACAAGACCGACTCTTTGCGCCTTGAGGGAATCGACAGTAAAACAGTGGACATTCTAACTCTATCCGAGACATGGTTGGATGGGAATATTTGCGACACAGAAATTAATCTTCCTGGTTTCGTGTGCGTTCGTCAGGACCGCACTGGCATTAAAGAGGGATATGGTGGTGTAGCTATCTATGTGAGAGAAGGTCTG
This sequence comes from Pachyseris speciosa, assembly GCA_016490735.1. Taxonomy (NCBI): domain Eukaryota; kingdom Metazoa; phylum Cnidaria; class Anthozoa; order Scleractinia; family Pachyseridae; genus Pachyseris; species Pachyseris speciosa. The sequence goes on along the minus strand of JAEMWC010000962.1, from coordinate 165,447 downwards.
GCTTTTCGCCTGGGGAATGATATTAATACTGGCGGTCAGGAATGTCTATGGATTGAGTTGATTAGAGACAAATGCAAGCCAACACTCGTCTGCTGCGCTTATAGAGCACCGGATTCTGACTTTCAGACCTTTATTTCTTCGCTACATGAGAGTATGTCATCTGTGGATCTGGAAAAATCGGATGTGGTAATTCTAGGCGATTTAAGCGCAGACATTATGGCGAGTTCTAAATTGCCAAAAAGAGATAAACAATAACTTCTTAACTTTTCGCGGGCCTACAACTTCACTCAGTTAATAAAAGAACCGACGCGCATAACTGACACCTCGCGGACAATGATCGACTTGGTTTTTGCTAATAATGAACACCGCATTGTCAAATCTGGTGTTGTTCCAGTACCGCTTAGCGACCATTTTCTGGTATTTTGCATAATTAAAGCTGGTATTACAACAAAGGCTAAACCGAGAATACTCGAGTATCGCTCCTATATGAATTTTAATCCGACTTTATTTAATGATGATCTTAGGAATATTCCCTGGCATATTGTTGAAAACGAGGACAACGTCGACGATGCCTTGTTTACGTGGAATAAAATGTTTTCGGAGGTTGCCGATCAACACGCACCAGTGAAAAGAAGGCGTGTCAAGGGAACACCTCTTCCATGGATGAACAATCAAATAAGTGATACTATGAAAGAACGTGATTGGGCGCATAGAAAGGCGCGAAAATCGAACTCGGCGCGTCATTGGTCAATGTATGCAAAGCTTAGGAACAAGGTTAATGGCTTAGTACGAACTGCCAAGTCTAAATATTACTGTGATATGATGGAGGAAGCCAAGGGTGACTCAGAAAAGGTGTGGAAAGCAGTGAACGAAGCATGCAATCGGAACTCATCTTCAGAGAGTATTCAGTGTATTATCTCTGGTGGTGTTCAGCATATAACATCCCAATCCATTGCTTCTTCAATGAATAGCTTCTTTGCTTCCATTGGCCGAATTCTAGCAAGTAGAATACAGACTTCCGTCTTGAATTTAAATTCCATTTCAAAACACCCGCTTTTCCAATTCGAGTTGACTGAATTGGAGCAATCATTTGTGCTTGAGCAGCTTTTGTCATTGAAAGCAAACAAAGCGATTGGTCTTGATAAAATTAGCGCGAGACTTCTTAAAATCTCAGCTCACACAATTGCACCATCTGTTGTTAAACTTTTGAATCTTTCAATTCGCACTAGTCAATTTCCCAAATTGTGGAAATGCGCGAAAATCACGGCATTGTTTAAGTCAGGTGACAGGACTAACGTTTCCAACTACCGCCCCATCTCAATCCTCCCTACACTAAGCAAGATTTTGGAGAGAGCGGTACACTTGCAGTTGTATCAGTACTTGATTACCAATAATTTATTGTCCAACAAGCAGTTTGGTTTCCGGAAGGGTTTCTCAACTACAACAGCTTTGACCTCATTTGCTGATGAAGTGCTCTTAAACATGGAACAAGGAAAGCTTTGCGGGGCCGTGTTCATCGATCTAGCCAAGGCATTTGACACCGTAGACCATCAAATAATGTTATGCAAGCTATCCGAGATCGGCCTTTCTGAAACAGCTCTTCATTGGTTCCGTTCTTACTTAACTGGTAGACAACAGCGCACCTCATGTGGAAATGAGTTATCTGAGGAACTTCCAGTCACGCATGGGGTGCCACAGGGTAGCATTCTAGGGCCTCTGTTGTTTGTGATTTACATAAATAACTTGCCAAATGTGCTTAACTCCTGCTACGCGTCACTTTATGCAGACGACACCGTGATTTATTGCTATGGTACATCCTCAAAGGAATTGAGTGATAAGTTAAATAACGATCTACTGGGTGTGGCGAAATGGCTTCATGATCACAAACTGACTTTAAATTTGGACAAAACTAAATGCATGCTTATCGGTAGTAATAGGAAACGCGAAAGCAAAGTAGATTTGACTGTATCAATTTTTGATCATAGTATAAGTAATGTTCGCAGCTTTAAATACCTCGGTATACATATATCTTCGGATTTCACATGGACTGATCATATTGAACACCTAACTGGGAAAATCAATCAGAGGCTTGGGCTTCTCAAGCGTATAAAGCATTTATTGCCTTTCAGGGCGCGTCTACTTTTCTACAAAAGTCTTGTCATGCCCCTTTTTGAATATGCTGATCTAGTATGGGGCGATAAACATAATATTACCCTTATGTCTAGTTTGCAAGTTTTGCAAAATAAGGCCGCTAAAGTTATTTTAAATAGACCATTGTACTCATCCTCCACCGAGGCATTAGCCGTTCTCAAGTGGCTGCCTCTAGAGAAAAGGCGATTTCAAAGAAGGTGTGTACACGTATACAAATGCATCAATGGCCTAATTAATCACGATATGGACTTGATTAGACAAGACGTACTTCATAGGCATAATACACGTAACAAAGGCAATTTTAGATTACCACGTGTCAAAAGAAATTGGGGAAGCAAAGAACACAATATCATGCCGTTTCCGATTTTAACTCCCTTAGTCAGACGATCAAAGACTCAAGGAATGTAAATAGTTTTAAACGTAATGTTTTTAAGTTTTTAATATAGCTACTTAAGTTTAATTTTTATTTATACTTATTTTTAATTTTTGTGCATTTTTTGTATCTTTTTAATCCCTTTGCAATTTTATAGCTTTTTTGTTTTTACAATATATATCTAGTTTTGAGGTCCTTTTTGAAAACCATATCTTTTATGAAAAAGTTTCCTCCATAAAGATGATTATTATTATGATTATTATTACTGATATGAAGTTCCAGTCCAGTACAGTGGTAAAATCGAGCTCAGTAAAATCGGGGTTATCTTCCAGAGAGCCTGCAATGAACGCTGTGATTCTCACAGTGTTCATTTTGTCGTGACGTCATTTTCTCAACTCGCTTCGTAGTAAAGACACAACGACTGCTTTTTATATCTAGAGTTGCACACGAGTCGACTTTGGGGAGCGAGCGAACGAAGGAGTCAGCGACGGAGTCGTGAGAAGTCGATTTGTCTCGCCTGCGGTGATCGGAATTTAATTTGCATATTTGTTGGCGCGAAAATGTGGCAGTGACGTTACGCCACTGAAATAAACAGGCGATTCCCAACAAAAGTGGCTGATAGGGTTAAACTCTCCCCAAATTCGAAAGAAACAGTTTGTGTGCTCTGCGTAGAAAATGTTTCAAGCCCAAATTATCGAATTAAGCTTTTACTCTTTTATAAGCGGGCGTGAATGTGAAAATCCTTGTGGGCGCGGAACTCGACAGAGAAAGCTGTTTGACTGATATAATTTGTAGAAACTGCGCCAGGAACAACGATAATGCGGCTGAAAAAGGTCCTAGAAATAAGGAAACAGTTTTTGTCGACACAAGAACAAATAAAGGAAGACCGTGGCAGCGTGGAGTCGGTAAAAAAGGCCGTCGACGGAAAGTTTAATTCTTAATTTAAGATGCGATCTCTCACAACAAAGTTGAAAGGGAGGAAAATCAAAGCAGTAGGTCATTTAGTAACGTGATGACACAAGAAAAGCACTAAACATTCTGCCACACAGTGAGCTTCGTCTATGAACACAGCTTTGGTTTTGCTCTGCAGTGCGAATAAAACAGACGAAGACGCTAAAAAAGCGCCTCGGGATTGGCAAACACTCCGTCTCAAAACATTTAAAGCACAGAAAAACAGCTTCAGTTCCCTTCTTGCGAAGACTTGAGACCTGATCTTTCATTAGCGAGAACAGAGTGGAACTAACACGACAAACTGTTTGGACAAAATCAGCTTCGCCACCTTGAACGAAATTCAACGCGGAAGGAGCAATGTGGAAAGGGAGACTTCGCCCTGAACCAGTCGGGGCGGTCATCAAAACACCTCGGCCGCGTAAGTATAAGCTCCTACTACTCTTCGTTGGTTATCTCTAATTTTGTTAAGGCCAAACTTACGCAAACACAAATTAATCGATTCCTTCGTATTCATCGCAGCCATATGGCTAGTCGCTCTGATTTGAATTTTCCTGGAAAATGAAGTCTTCAATATAGCGCTCTGTGATTGGAGTATTAAACTACCACGTGTCCGAGATACCGCTGGCCTGATAATACACCATTTTGCTGATGGTTAGTTCCTGGTGAATTGTGGGTAGATCCAGTCCTTTGTGGGAAAACGGCCATTTTAGGACGTAATTTAAAATTGTAATTTTGATCGCTTGTCCCCACAAAGGACTGGATCTACTCACAATTCACCAGGAACTGATCATTAGCAAAATGGTGTATTGGCGCGCTGCAGGCGAGAAAAGTCTCCCTCCCCTACCGCGCACTACACGACAACTGACTTTGAGAAAGTCTGCTGTTTAGCCAGTTGCGCCAAGGAAGAAGCTGCTCAAATTTGTTGTTATACGGAAGAAAACTTTCCCTCATTGCGGTTGAAGGGCATTTGATATTTGCAGGAAGAGAAGGAAACAGACTGAAAACGATCTTTAGACCGGGAAACCAAATTTTCTAGAGGGCAAAATTACTGAATTCTATTTTGTCGAAACTGAGGGCATTTTTGTTTTCTTAAATTTCCTCAAGTTCGATTCTAACAAAAGGTTAATTACTCGCTACCACTTGAATCGCTTGAACAGCCGCTTCGAAATTAAGTCGGTTTCTTCTGTTTGAACACAACAACTTCTTCGTTACCAAAAAAACAGGTTTGATCTGCCTGTATTAAATTACATTGAGGGAACATGTAAAACCACTCTCCTCGAAATGCGCTTGGCACAACACGAAGGACGTTTGGGTCTTTAGGAAGAGAGAAGTTCTTCCTGAGTATAAGAACGAAGTGGACGCTCATTTCTTTATGACAATGTTGAGATCGATTTATGCAACTTAGATTCGAGCTGCTGTTGAAGTCTTGAACCTTACGAAGACTTCAATCAAGTACTTAAAGTAGGCGTAAAAAGTTCCAAGGGAAAACTAATCGTTTCACGTCCTTGAGGTTGAATGAGATAAGTCGTGTGAAGCTGCCACTCAAGGAAATGACGTCAGAGATGCCGACTCTATGAAACTTGGTAACCAGGTCGTAAGAACGACGGATCAATGGCGGTCGAAAATCGTAGAGTTTTTGGCGGAATTGGATGCAGAGAATACCGTTTTCTTTAACGTATGACAATATTTTTTTGGATATGTTGCACTCTGAAAAATGCACTACCACTTATGCCAATAAAAATAAGGTATGTGAAATTCTGTTCGTAGTGACACTTTAAGGTATAAATAAAATTTCAAGTTCAAACTCCAAAGAGATTACTGGATCAAAATAGAAAGAATTGACATTATTGACGTCCGTAAGGTAATCACTTAAGTGTCGAGGAGATTGCGGTACATTGCTTTGGAATTTTTGCCCAATCAAGGCAAAATAATTGTTCAAGATGTTGGGAATTTCACTTGGGTTATGAGCTATTTAATTGTTGGAAAGGTGCATGTTTCGAGCGTGTACGAATTTTGGCGCTTTGAAGTACACTGCGTCGTTAAAATGACGTAAAGAAACTTGACGTAAAGAAATTCCTGGTCACATGCTTTGTAAGACAAAGCGAAGCGGCTGTTTCGATGACGCCACGAAAAGGCTCGTCCCAGCCCCCACAAATGCCCGGTAATGGGTAGGTTCTATTTCCGCCGCTCACTCGGGTCCGGGCTGAGCGCGGACTCGTTTTCCGATACGACGGCTGGTAATGGATCCTAGGTAATGGGGCAGGGAGGTTGCGGTTGAACTTAAAACAACTGTAGAAGCGCGAGGATTTTATCAATCGCTACATTTGTTTTTGCGCAAAGTATCATGGCAACCAGGAGACTTCGTTTTGCGAATAAAAAAAGGTTAGTTGTACTTTAAGTGCTGCTATAGATTTTGTTATTGAAATGGGAGAAGACCTTGTCATTTGTGGGTTTAGCAAGAACAGCTGGTCAATTAATGTAAGAAATATCTAGGATAAAATTAGTTTCTGAGAAACGTGACTAATCACGACCTTATACTTTGGGAATTTGGGTTTCTTAAATGGGGAGCTGACAGCATAGCATTGTGAATAATGATTGCTAATACCTTGTAGGATTTTACCATCAATATTTTTTTTTTTGAAAAAAAAAATAGCAGGTGTTGAAAACTGTTGGTGTTTTATCGATTGTTGGGTTAGTTTTACGCGAAACTGTGTACAAAATAGCGTGCGAGAAAAACGTAAAACAAAGAAACTTTTCTTTACACGATCACTTCTTTTCTCCTCGCACAGAGCAAGAACCTTTTAATGGCAATATTGCCTCTGTAAAACCAACGTGTATTTTTTACACACCTTCCTGCAATTGACTTTCTTGCTCAAGCTTCTCGCTGATGTCACCTAAAGTTCAATATATTTACACAATGTTAGCAAAATTCCCGTCTAAGTTCCTTTCCAGCCATCCCCAAATTATTATATTATGACGTAATATATCAAACACGAGAAGAGTGTTTCATCAGGTGTCCAAATACTGTGATGTGGGTTGAAAAAACGAGGCGCAGCGTCTTCGAGGTGTTTGGATATCTGATGAAACAATCTTTCGAGCGTTTGATATAGCCTCTCAGTCAAACTATTCATAATTCTTGGAGAAAGTCAAAGCAAACATTCACCCAATTTTATGATAATAAGAATCACATATTCAAACCTCCTTCACGAATATGAATTTTTAATAATTTGAAAATGTTCTATCCTTGACTAACTATTAAAAATAATACTAATGGAGTGGCCTTGAATCTGAATAAAATCAGATTTGACATAAAAGTAGAGTAATTCTCGCAGAAAATATAATTATCAGCAGTACACTGATGTCGATTTGTCAGACTTCTTACCTATTGTTCTTGTCTTCGATGTTTTCCTTATCTTCGGAAATATTTTCCGTATCTTTGCTTTCATCCTTGTTTTCACTATAATAGATAATGAAGAATGCAACTAGTTACATGGTACTTTGTTAGTTCTGAAAATGATCTTGCACTGACGAGACGAGATTCCAAGCGATTTGTTCCAGTCATACACATGGGAACTCTCAAATACTTTTAAGTACAAAAGAATATGGTCACCTAAGACGTAACCAGCCAGCCACTAAAAAATCCTAATGAGTACGAGTTCAAGGTGAAATTGAACTACCTGGCGAGACGGAAGGGCACAGAGAGGACTGAGTATGAATTTCGTGGAGCCCAACCCAGCCCGTGAAATTCCTGAAGTTCAACCAAACCGTGAAAAGACTAAGAGAAATCCGGTGAAGAGGCACCGCAATACATACAGCAGCAAAGAAGCCGAATGAGCGAAAACGCAAACTGGACTCGCCAAGCAGATAAACTTAAAAAAAAAGTTCATCGAGCCTCGGAGGTTTTGCCCTCAACACAAACACTGAAAAATCTGAGAACGCTATTCAGAAACTGAAGGCACATAGCAAGGATGGGAGGTATCCAAAACCTCCGAGATACACAGCGCGTTGAAATATCATCCCCAAACGAACTGTTGTAAAGAGAGAAATAGGCTCGATTAGAACCACCCACCCACCCCCCCCCCCCCCAAAAAAAATGATTTAGTCGCTCTCTAGCAAAATTCCACTAAAGATGCATTGATCGTCTGCAGAGTAAACGCACTGAGGTTGAGCAGGAAGTGTCTCGCGAGAAAAGCAATATTAATGTTTTTCACAAAAGAAAAACAGGACGCCATCCATTCCTAAAGATGGAGAACAATCCAGCGAAGTTATAGAATCACGCAAGCAAACACATCAAAAACCTCTCAGATAAACAATTGACTACAGGGTACAGTCTGCCTCCAGGTTGTTCGATCCGCGGCCACAGTTTCCCATGTGGTGAGATTGACATCCAAGGCCTTCAATCTCGTTTGCACACATCTTTGAAGCGTAATTGGGGTCTGCCTGTGGGACGTTTTCATTGTGCAATTTTTCCATACAGGAGATCCTTGGGATCCTGCCACCGCCCATGCGCACTACGTGACCAAGCCAGCACATGCGTCTCTGCTTCAGGAGTGTATACATACTTATACGATACCAGCTCTCTCCAGGACACTGCTGTTTATGATTTTGTCCTGCCACGTAATATGCAGGATTTGTCGGAGACAGCACATGCGAAAGGCATTGAGCTTCGTTCCTGTCGGGCACGAAGGGTCCAGACTCACTGCCATATAGCAGGGTGCTCACGACGCAAGCTCTGTAGACCTGGATCTTAGTATGCTCGGTCAGCTTGTCATTGGTCCACACCCTCTTCGTCAACCTGGACATGATGTTAGATGCCTTGCAGATGCGCTTCTTGAGCTCCTTGTCGAGCGAGAGGGAGTCGGAGATCGTGGATCCTAGGTAAACAAAGTCATGGACGAAATCTAGCTTATGCTTTGAGATGCTGATGCTGGCCCATGACCTGTGTCTTTTTCAGACTGATGGTGAGTCCGAAGTGTTAGCAAGCCTCGCTGAATCGGGTCATGGGCTGTTGGAGGTCTGCAGCTGAATGAGCGGTGACTGCTGCATCGTCTTCGAAGAGGAAGTCACGCAGGCATCTCACTCGAACCTTGGACTTTGCTTAGTCTAGAGAGTTCGAAGAGCCTTCCGTCAGATCTAGTGTGAAGGTATATGCCTTCTGTGGCAGATGTGAAGGCGTGCTTTAGCAGACCGCCAAAGAAGATTCCGAACAATGCCAGGGCCAGGACGCAGCCCTGCGAGCGGCCCGGAGGGCCTGCAAGTTACGTTTACTGGAGCTGGCTTTATAGAGCAGTGTGGGCCTTCCTCTTCTCCTCAATGACAGGCACCATCTCTTCATAGTGAGCCTCGAACCAGTCTGCTGACTTCCTGGTCTTCTTGCCAAAGGTGGAAATGGCAGCGCTGTACACAGTGTCTCTGAAGTGTTCCCATCTTTTGCAGGCGCTGGAATCAGTGGGGCCCGAAAGAGATTCCTCAAGCACCCACTCAAAATCCTCTGTTATCTCAGGGTTGCAGGTTTTGTTGACGTCAATGCGAGGCCTGCCCTCCTTTCTCGTGCAGTATACTTTCGCTTGCAACTTGACCTTGCTGTATACCAAGGAGTGGTCAGTGTCACAATAAGCACTATGATAGCTACGTTTGATCTTGACGCTGGGTAGACCGGTGAGCTAGGTAAGAATCAAGTCCAGCTGGTGCCAGTGCCTGGATCTGTGGTGTCTCCAGGAGACTCTGTGTTGAGGCTTCGTGTTGAAGAACGTGTTGGACACGCAAAGAACATTGTAGCAACAGAGTTCCAGCACTCTTTGCCCATTCTCATTCAACTTTCCCATGCCGAACTGACCCAAACAGATAAGCCACGAGTTGTGATCAACGCCCACTCTGGCGTTAAAGTCGCCGAGGATGAACAATAGCTCATGGTTGTGTTGAGATCGTCATAGAATTTGTCCTTAGCTTCTGCCAAGGAAGTTAGTGTTGGTGCGTACGCGCTAATTAGACTGACAGGTCCTGCTGAGGAGTTAAGCTGTCGGGGCAAACTCCGCTCAGTTCCGTCTGTCGTGGAGTAATGGATCCCAACAGAGTGTTCCTGATTGCAAAGCCCACACTATGTTCCCTGGTCTCCTCTGGTGGTTTCCCTTCCCAGAAAAAGGAGAAGTCATTCTATCTCACAGATCCTGATCCTGCAAGCCTGGTCTCCTGCAGAGCGACAATATCCATCTGCAGTCCATACCTGCAGTCAATATCATTTGCAGTCTGCTCAGCTTCATGTCGATGACCACTGTCTTAACTTCCAAGCATCATTGATTTCTTGGAGGTTGTCAGTGAAGCCTGGTGTCATTTTTTGACATTTCACCTGCCCATCTTTAGGGCGGGAGTTTTCTTACTGAATTGTTGATTACCTTGTGCCATGTTGACGAACTGCTTGTCGGTTTTCACCCTAAACCCCATGCAGCCAGTGCGCTTAGCGGGCAGTGGCGAGGCCGCACCTTATTGACTGGGGGCTGCCCAGCTTGAGGTGGGCGGTAGCTGCCCAATGAGGCATGATGACCCCAGCCTCTTACCGTCGGAAGCAGCCCCTAGCGCCAGGCTCTACGCCAATCAAACGATGACTTATAACCGGTGGACTGCTGCTTCCTGTGTTGTGTCAAAACTATGAAGCGAAGCTGGAGTGACCTCTCCAGTGCGCAAAGGCCTGGGTAGGAGTGTATGGAGGACAGGTTGTTACCCATGCAGCAGGTCGCCCCTCTCCACGACGTTGAAATTGTCCAAGAGAAAGGCAACAGCCGATACGCTTAGTTCCAGTGCCATCGCAACAGCTGACTAAGATACTGAGTCACATCCATTTAATGTGAAATCCAGTTAGTTCAATGGTTAGTTGCTTTAAGAACGTACTTAGAAGAAGTAAAAAATACAGCTTGCAGAAACTCAAGACAATCTGTCACCCCTTGAGCCGATGTCCGGTACTCAAGGAGATTACTCACAACAAAGAAATAAATCGTACGATTGCTACTACCGTCGCTATAAACACAGAAGACAAGGCATTAAGAAGGGGAAGGAACAATTGTATGGTAGAGTTCACAAACAATCATCAACCGCTACATGAAGATAAACCAGTGGCTAGAGACACATCACAAAGACTTTAACACCTCATTACTACCCTTCACCAAGCAGGATGCACAGACGACATGAAGGTAAAATAGTTTAACCAGACACCATATCCGCCTCGAATTCCAGCGTGCTATACTCTCACAAAAATTAACAAGCCAACATCAGTCAGACGACCTGTCATATTCTTCAGAGCTTCAGCCAATAACACAAATGCAGGACTCGTATCTTAAAGCTACCGCACATTTCATTTCATCAGGTTTATTGAAAGCCCTAGGGTGCCTAGATACGCTTTTCTAGTATCAATGAAAGTCAGTAGCCTTACATCAATATCCCACAGGAGGGAGGAATCACTACAGTATGCAAAGCATACGAAAACTTTCATAACAAAATTCCTCCTATAGCTATAGAGAAATACTCAGCCTTATCTCAAGGAGAAATGTCTCCAGACACACAACTGATATGGGTTAGTAAATGAGCGCGGATTTTAAGGCAAAGCGTTAACAAACCACTACCGTTGAAAAAGATATATTGTTTTCTTTGTGGGACGCAAGCAAACAAGAAATAAGAACATTTAATTAAGAACGTAAATACCGACCCTACTAAAAAGTGTACCAATTGATGAAGTCTCACAATTCGACACAGCGTTCGTGGACAAAACAGTCTCGTGATAAGGGAGAGTCCAGGAAAGAATCGATTCTTGACTTTCGCACACATTACAAACCTACTAAAACGTTTTAGTAAACAAATTACATCAGTTGCCACCTTTGTAAAAGACGAAGCTCTTAGGCTTTCAGGGACAAACCCTTCTAGTCTTCAAAACATGCCTTATCTTGGGAGGTTGTCCCGATAATCTGGTGGACAAAATCCTCTCTGAAGTTACATACCTTTCTGAAATAGACTTTCGTCCTTTGTTTCTTCTGCCGCCACTCTGAAACGTACATGCAGCTTTTCTCTCATACTTTCTATCTCCGTTGTCATCTCCTCAAGTTTCTCGCTGGTGTCATCTTAAGATCAATATTTAGCATGACGTTAGCAAAGTTTCTGTAAAATTTACTTTCCAGCAATGACGCAATATTAACAGCAACAAATCAATTACATTTCTCTGCAGTCTACTTCAGCAACAGCAAGCGTTTGTACCGTTTGTCGGCACTACAAATATAATTCTGTAAGATCGTGGAAGGGTCTTTGGCTACACTCCAGTAATCGTTTGCTTTTCTAATGAATAAACACTGAATTACTTAAAGAAAATAGATGTAAAGCCATTCCATGCTTTTGTATCTTTCCACCGTAAATGTTGCATTTTACGGGGATCAGCTACTATTCAATTTGATGCGGGTGAACAAAGAACTTCTACCAATTTAGATGCCCAGTTAGACACCCATACGTCTCCTTCCTTCTTATTATATCTCTTCCCCATTCCGATTCATCTGGTAGTATCCCTTCTCTAGGCTTGTAGTTACATGTATACTGAGCTTAACATACACGACGATGCTTGGTAATTAGGAATCCAATACTTTTCATAAACGCTCATCGTCATGCATCACATGTTGTTAATTACCAATAAACCAAATGTTTTAGTTCAACCTCTTAACAGATAAATCCTCAAAAGGTCATTTTCAGCTGCTACTAATCATCAGAGCGAAAACAAACGCAACTCCTTTTACTCGTCAGATAGAGAAACCTTCAACTTCTGAGAAGTTAGATTCCAACTAAGAATCAAACCCTCGCGCAACTAACCTTGGCCTTTGATTTCTTTTCCTGTTGCTCTAAAATTAGAATCCAACTTCTCTTTGATGTCCTCCTCTTCTTGTTTAATCTGATCAAGTTTTGCACTGAAGTTCTCTAAAGATCAATATTCACTGTTCAATGCTTTGCCACAATTTTTCATAGCCTACTGAAGGATCGTGCCATGACAAGAAATGAGGACATGAAGGGGCGGAGTCACTTCGCAGCAGTCTCGAGATCTGTCAATTACTTTCTTTCTTTAGCGAGATGCTATTGGATGATCGTTGCTAGAGAAATTTGCAGAGATCCAAAATGAAAATAAAGCGAAGAAATAAAGATAATAAGGAAAGTTTGTGACCTGTCTGTAATTGACCTTCTTCCTTGATTTCTGCTGTCGTTGCTCTGAAGACAGTATCCAGCTTTTCCCTCATACGTTCCATCTCCGTTGTCATCTGCCCAAGTTTCACGTTAATGTCATCTAAAGATCAATATTTAATACAATGTTGGTGGAATTTGTGAATAACTTGCTTTTCAGTCAAGCAGAGTGTCGACCGTGTTTAAATCTGAGGAAAAAATAGTCTCAACAAATCAACCACATTCTTTCACCGACTGCTTCAGCAAGATCAGGTCTTTGCATCTTTTATGAGCATGATGCAATCCGATGAGATGTTGGAAGAGCTTCTGGCCACGGTTTCCTTTTCTCGTGCATAATAGTTACTTCACAGACTAGATACAAAGCCAGTCCTGGTTTTATCTTTCACCCAACACTAGTGGCTTACAAAAAAAGAGCTTAAAGTGCATCTACCACAATGAAATCATAACGTGCACAAGCGATATCCGGCAATTATTGTCCATAGAAAGGCAAGAATAGGAAATCAACAACAACAAAAATCATCTTGTCTAAATCGTCAACGCAAGAACCTTTAGGCTATAAAACAAAAATGAAAATGAAACCTTTATCTCTGATTTTGACATTTCTCTTGCAAGATCCATCAACTTACCTTGGCCTTTGATTTCTTTTCCCTGTTTTTGAACATGCGAATCCAACTTCTCTTTCATGCCTTCCATTTCATTGCTCACCTTCATGAGCTCCTCCCTGATGTCATCTAAATCATCAAAAATCACCATTAAACAAAATGTTAGTAAAAGTTCTTTGTACTTTGGTCTTTTGGAGCAGCAACAATATGCAGCTTCTTCGCCTACTTTGGAATTTTGTCTTAAAAAGGTTTTTTCGGTGTGTAGATCAAGAGGTAGCTGTAAAGGAAGTTCCACAGGAGAAATTCTGTCTGTTTAAACCATGAGAAAGGATTAATCGTGTCAAAAGCTAAAATCTTGCCGCCTGTCGGGTTTGTGTTGATGTAAACTGATTCACACCAACCAAGCACTTTCACCTCATCACAATTTGCGAATCTGGAGAAGAGGTAAGGTAAGGAACTGGGATTGATCTGCTAGTACTAAGTTAGATTGAAGGAACATGTAAACCAACCCTCTGGAATTGCGCCTTGCACAACACGAAGGATAGTCTAGTTGTTTTGATCGATTTCCGCAGCTCGATTCAAGCTGTTGTTGAAGTCTTGAAGCTTCTAAACCTTACAACGACTTCCAAGTATATAAAGAAGGCGTAAAAATTTCCAATGCAAAACTAATCGTTTCATTTCCGCGAGATTGAATGAAAATAACGCGTGTGAAGCTGTCACTTGAGAAAATGACGTCAGAGATTCGTTTGTATTAAACTTGGTAACCAGGTCGCAGGAAAATGGCAAATTAATGGCGGACGAAAATTGTAGAGGTTTGGAACGCAAAAATACCATTTTCCTTTCACGTATGACAATATCCTTTGGATATGTTGCACTCTAATAACTGCACTACCAATCACGCGAATAAAAATGTGGAAATTTGATCGTATTGGCACTTTAAGGATAAGGCTTCAAAGGGAATTATTTTCTCACTTGGGCCACACGAGATTTGAAAATGAGAAATGGATATAAAACACTTAAGTATGAAATAAGCCAATTTTCTCGAATCTCCACTCTTTGTTTCTACTATGCACGCTTCCAGAAACGAGCGATTCTCAAAAGATCCGGTTGGCTAGAGATTTCACTTCTCAGCTCCTCAAGATTCGAGGTGATATCAACTTAAGATCATTACCAGTCGATGTTTTTCCCTTCCTTTTCGTTGGCCCGAAGCCTACCACGTGACCAACAAATAACTGGCTACAAATAATGGTCTGCTCGTGCGCAGTACCGTCCAACTGTGATTTGCTGCAAATAATATTCTGCTCATGCGTAGTTGCTCTTCAAATTCAGTGAAAAATGGCAGATCATTTCACGCTTCCGGAAAATAATTATGAAAAACAAGCTCTGTGATCGAATGATAAAACTATTATTGAACTTTGTTTTCGCAAAATATCGTGATTTGCCAGTGTCTCGCAGATCATTTATTTGCCGAAGCCGAACTGCTCGCCACCGATATTTTGCTTAACTTCGTCCAAGGTATGTGTCGAAAGCTGAGTGACAAACTGTGTTTGCATGGTTCGGTAAGTAGATATCGTCCAATAATTGGACGATATCTAATAAGCTATAATTAAGCTTAAATGTTGGACGAAGGAACTTTTAGTTGCATAACTGACCAGCACTTTCTCTCCTTTCACATGGCAAGAAGCTTTCAATGCTGACGACCAGTCGTATTTATTATATACCTGTCTGTAATTGACCTTCCTCCTTGATTTCTGCTGTCGTTGCTCTGAAGACAGTATCCAGCTTTTCCCTCATACGTTCCATCTCCGTTCTCATCTGCTCAAGTTTCACGTTAATTTCATCTAAACATCAATATTTAATACAATGTTGGTGGAATTTGTGAATAATTTGCTTTTCAGTCAAGCAGAATGTCGACCGTGTTTAAATCTGAGAAAAAAAATAGTCTCAACAAATCAACCACATTCTTTCACCGACTGCTTCAGCAAGATCAGGTCTTTGCACCTTTTATGGGTATGATGCAATCTGATGAGGTGTTGGAAGAGCTTCTGACCACAGTTTCCGTTTCTCGTGCATAATAGTTACTTAACAGGCTAGATACAACGCCAGTCCTGGTTTTATCTCTCACCCTACACTAGTGGCTTACAAAAAAAGAGCTGAAAATGCATCTACCACAATGAAATCATAACGTTGACAAGCGACATCCTGCAATTTATGTTCATAGAAAGGCAAGGATAGGAAATCAACAACAGCAACAACAACAACAACAACAACAAAAATCACCCGGTAGCTTTCTGGAACTGACCTTGGACCTTGCTTTCTTTACTGGCTGTTTTTCCCAGATTTTTCATGTCCATTCTCATCTTCGCGAGTTTCTCTCTGATGTCTTCTAAGGACCAATATTCAACATGATGTTAGCTAAACCTCGATATTTTAAGTGGTGTTATAACAAAAACAACAAATTAACTACTTCCTTCCTTGGTTTACCTCAGCAATTTGCAGTGCTTATCGGCGCAATTAATGAACTTCATAAGACTAATGTTGGAAGGGTTTAAAGACACATTGAAGCGTAAGGCTGATTTTTTGTTGATTGGCCACTTTTCAATTTAAGGAAAGCAAAAGGGTACTCTACAGACTTGATACTATGCTAAGCCCCGTTTCGTTTCGTATTCATCTTATAACAATAATATATGTGCCTCTTTCACGCACACATTAAACCATTTCCCACTGGAGGCAGGCAGTGTCTCCTTCCTACACTTGTGGCATGTTGAGGTTAACCTTTATAAAACACTGGCACCGTGTCGCGCAAAACGCAGGCCACTGGAGGTCAGGGGAAGGCCTGCGTCCAACGACGGACATTTAGCGGCTGAAACTGAAGCAAAACAAAACCAAAAAACGTGGATTACTTTTCACAATCAACTAGTTTTGCTTTTCTTTGCTCTGTGACTGGTTATCAAAAATCTCGCCAATTCCTAACCAATGAAAAGGAAAAAGCAGAACCAATTGTAACTTGTTCATACGCGTTTTCCGCCCTTGGCGCTGGCCACATGTTATTGCTTTGAATTCTGATTGGTGCCAATCACTGTGCTGCTTGCGTCTGTAGTAACCACCCGGAGTATGACGTTGTTCTGGTGTTTGTCTTACAACATTCAAATCACTTTATATGTAAATTAAATGTTTCAGTGCATCTTTCATCTTACAACCAAAAAAACATCTTGTCTAAATGGAAAATAAAACCTTTATCTCTGATCTTGACATTCATCTTGCAAGATCCTGCAACTAACCTTGGCCTTTGATTTCTTTTCCCTTTGTTTGAAAATGCGAATACAACTTCTCTTTCATGCCTTCCATTTCACTGCTCACCTGCACAAGCTTCTCGCTGATGTCATCTAAATTATCAAAGATCAACATTACACAAAATGTCAGTAAAAGTTCTTCGTAGTTTGGTCTACAGCCATGAGTGTTGATTGCAGGGTAATAGTCTGATTAAAATTAAAAGTGAAAACAGTATCACCAAAACGAGCACATCAGTGTTTCCCCAGCCTACTTGAGCAAGATCGTACATTTGTGTCGTTTATGGGCATAGTGAATCTCTTAAGATCTTGAAGGATCTTCTACCCAAATTTTACCAATCTCAGTTGATTGAAATTCACTAAGTTCTTAAAATCTAGCCATGGTGAGTTCTGCTCCTCCCTCCCTGAAAGTAGCCGTAGTGGCTTTAATATGCCAACACAAGATTTGGAAAATGTGCAATGAATATGACACACTTTTAAAGTATGACATGCGCACTACAGAGTATAGACTGGGCTTAACACAAAATGATGAAAATATCCGGATTATCCGAAGATTAAATGGCTACAAAAGCGACCTTTTCAATTTGATCAGATTACAGTTGAAGGAAAATGCAGAAAGTCTCTTTGAATATTAGCAAAAGAACTTTACAAATATTTTTCTCCTTTCAGGCCAGCCTGAAGGTGGGCTGGTATTTTCCCCATGGAAATGATAAAAGTGGGTCTCTGTTCAACACATTACCAAAAGATAACCATAGCAACTGGTCACTGGGAATTTCGTGCGGGTACTAAAAGCCATTGAAGGTGAGCAGGGAGGAAACCATGGCAACCTGTGTGCGGGAAACTCCTTGCACTGCCCCATCAGGACACTGTGACACTGACAGATCAGTGAACAGAATATACTTACATGAGTCCAAAGGCAGCTAATGCTAAACGTGCAGGACATGGTAAGTATCTGCAATAATGAGCTAAGGCGAGGCAAAAAATTCTGCAAAGATCACCTAGATTTAAATTCAAATAGTGGCACAGTCGCGATTAGGATCTGCAGAAAGGTAAGGGCCACCCCACAGATCGCGAACTGTCAAGCCACAGACCCCTGATTGTATTAACTTTCGTTGAATTTGACCTAAAATTGTCCCTTAAGAGACATTTTGAGCGATGCTACAATCCTAGTTGGCCACATATATATATATATATATATATATATATATATATATATATATATATATATATCACAATTTATAAGCTCGACTAAGAAAGATTCTCGTAAGTATGAATGCAAACAAAGTACAGTAAAAACTAGAAAATTAATAGTCTAAGGCACTGTCAGCCAAGCATGGATATTACAGGAGAATCTCACCCCTGAAAATATCTAATCAAATCAGTCACTCAGCAGCACATGTCAGCAACATAATAGCAAATGATTACCGGGAGGGGATGCATGACCCAGTACACTTTTCGTGGAAGGGGTATGCTTATTTTCTCATGAATTTGTGATGTAGACAAATTCGTTAAAACCAGCAATGGCCTACAATTACATATATAGGAGAAAAATGTTACAGTACATTATCAAAAACCCTCAGAAGAAGTTGGTGAAAACCCTAAGCAAATTCATTAGGCATTCGCACAATGATTATCTTATCATCTAAAAAACTACTATAAATGAACACAAGTTATTACCTTTCATGTCTTCCAGCCTGACCTTGATATTGTCATCATCATCCTTCCATTCTTCTAACAGCTGTAGCCTGTACTGTTTCTCACAATCAGGGTCCATGCTATCTGTCTTCAGGCTGTCAATCAAGGCTCCATAACCTGCTCCACCAAGTCTCACCAGCGCCGCACGGATCTCGCTCCAGTAAGCATTGAAAGAAGGGTCATCAATAGATGCTTTGGTAGCATGGCCATACAGAGTGTTGCGGTAATACTTCACTCGTGCAATATCATCTTCAATGTTGGTGTCTGTAGCAGCAGGAAGACTGTCCCACCCAGATGCTGGAGGAGTCAAGCCACATATGTTCCTCAGAAGCACTGTTAGAAGTGTGATATCAAAGCTGGCTGATGTTGGAGGTGAATGAAGAGGATACAACAGTCCCCACTGGGTAGAATTGAGGATTTTCCATCTTCCTGTATAGAGGGAGTTTAGTGTTCCTTGAACTGCAGGATTTGTTAATACTACATGAAGACTTCCTGGAGGGTGTATTCTATCAAACGTGTCCCTTAAAACTTGCGATCCCACATCCACCAACAGACGGCAGAGGCGAGCATAATTTGTTGTCTCCTTGGTGGAGGCAAATGAAGTTGACGCTGTAGCCATGAACTTCTGTTTAGAAAGAAAGTACAAAAAATAACAAACATGTCATTGGCCCTTAATGCCTAGTAGTGATCAGAATCTATTTTCACACTCAACACTCAACCAAACATACATTTGACAATAAAAATAAAGGAAATGATCCTCAAATTGATCTGTATTTATGTTTAAACAAATTCTCACAACTGGTGTCATAAGAACTATATAGCTAACTCTAAACAGAAATGACATGCTGATAGAAGGCCTAAAAAGTAACTACAAAGAACAGTATCCTTTTATTGAAAATAAAACAAGTACTGAGCCATGTAACCAGGAGATTGGTTTGAATAATGATAATTCATTACTCCCAGAAAACAAATACATTGTAAAGAGACAGTTGGGATTAGCACAAGAAATCCTACAATTGCACCATGAAAAACAATAAAGATATAACAGAATAATGACCTATTGTCTATCAGTTAATTTAAAGATAATTCAATCATCACTGACAACTCTGGTTACTAAGGCCCTGCTTACGTCGCAGGGCAAGGGAAGCAGTTATTATTAGGCCGTACTGCAGCTACTCCAGCCACTACAGGTACTGCAGAAACTATAGCTGTTACAGCTACTAGATAAGAGTTACTAAAGCTCAACAAGTACAACACAGGAACTACATACCGGTAATTATAATACAGGTGCTAAAGATACTACAAGATACTCCAGTGCACAATGAACACAGATCCTACAGGTACTCAAGTAATTACCTATTGAATGCACTATGGGTATTACAGCTACCATAGCTACAATAGCTACATGTACTTTACAGCTACTACACCTACCGCAGATACTACAGCCACTACAGCCACTACAGCTACTACAGCTACTACAGATACTAGCTATAGACACTAAGGACTATTACAGATACTATCAGATACTACAGCTTCTTTGGCTAATACAACTGCTACATATACTATGTACAGCTATTACAGCTACTACTGACAGCTTCTATGGATAGTACATTACAGAAATACTTGTATCTATATTAATTTTCATAAATGTAATTATATGTAATATATGTTTTTAGATACAGAGCTAAGGCACATTTGATCACATTCAAATGTTGATTTGCGTCATACAAGTAATAAATTATTATCATTATCATTATTACTATAGCTACTGTAGGTTAACTATGGATACTACAGCTGCTACAAATACTACAGATACTACAGATGCTGCAGGTGCTATAGCTATACAGATACTACAGAGACTACAAATACTACACTTATTACTACTACTACAGCAACTACAGGCACAACAGATATTTATTTTTTTTTTATTTGCCACACTAATTTCAAAAATATAGGAAAAGAAGAGAAAAAAAAAAAAAAGAAGTGGCGAGGAGACCTAACAGAAACTATAGGAGCTTATGAGAGGTTAGGCCTCCTCAAACTATGAGCTAGAGCTGTTTCACATCAGTTGAAGAAAAGAAGGCGAAAAGTCGAAGATGGAAAGATTTATAAACTGTTTTCATACTTACTCAATAATTTAATCTTCAGTTTTTTCTTAAAAGAGGAGAGGGATTGAGAGTTGATGATCTTGTTGTCAAATGAATTAAAAAACTTAGGCCCTTGAAAAAAGGGCGAGAACTTTTTCGTGTTTGTACGACAATACGGTAGATGGTAGGCCTGGGAATTTCTTGTATTGTAAGAGTGGAATTGATTGCTTTGAGAGAAATTGTTATTAAACTTTGGAGGTAAGAATGAATTTTTGCAAGAATACATAAATTGGCCCAGTTGAAACAAATGGATATCATTACATTTTAGTATACCAAGGTCCTTAAAGATGGGGTCAGTATGAGCATTAAAATGTGATTTATTAATAATTCTAATAATTCTAATAATTCTAATAATGCGCTTTTGCAGGATAACAGATACTTCAAATACTATAGCTACTACAGACACTACAGCTACTACAGGTACTGCAGGTGCTATAGCTACAACAGGTAGCGAAAAGTTCAATGTCCAGCAAACTGCATAAAAATTACAAGACCTTCCAAATCTGTCTTCGTGAAGAGCACAGTAAATTACTGGAAAACTGAGAGAAGCCAGTTTAGGCTATGCGTCAACTTAAACAATCCTTTGCTTTGAAAAACATTCAAGGACCCTTTACTGTACAAAAACAAGCTTACCAGTTGTAACTAAACATCTTATGCCCTTGCTTACACACCTTTATCTTTCACCTCAAAATGCCACAAACACTGGCCCTGTACTGGGATCTGGCCTGAGCTGGGTCATGTTGACATTAAGTCCATTTGAAGCATGGATCTGAAAACTCGTTATTCACCAGGATTCCAACTGAAAGGCAAGCATTAAATTAAAAGCAACATGGAAATATGTTTGATGTGGAAGGCACAGGAAGAGATAAGCTATAAAAACACAGCGACCGGAGCCCCAAACATGCCCTGAAAATTAAATGGTTAGTGTTTACTTTCTTTCACATGAGACGGAGTGAATCATATATTACAGAACTATTGCTTCAAGAGAGGTGAGTTAGATATTTTCGCTGTTGCCGTTAATGGTATGTGGAAGCCTATAAAAATGGCAGGGGTGCTTGTCGGAAATTTTGAAAAGAAACCCTAAAGGGCACCAGAATCTCGATTAGTGGGCATGGCCCCAACATTTTCAACCCTTACAGGTACCACCACTTCTACTGGGGAAGCCAATTGCCAATTTTAAAAAACCAAATTAACCAACATTGACAATTAGTTTCAATAGCAGTTAAGACAGTTTGCCTTCTATTTATACATATATATATATATATATATATATATATATATATATATATATATATATATATATATATATTATGAATGGTTGTCATAATTATCTTTGCTCAATACCCTACAGGGGTGGTAATTTTAGGTTAAAGTACACAAAGCGGTAACAACCCATCAATTTTACGCCCTCAAAGGTATGACAAGCACCTCCATCATTTTTTTAAGCTGAGTTCACCCCAATGCCCCGGGGGGTTGTTCAAATAAAGGAATAATGAAAACGAGCACGTATCTGCCGTGAAGGTCATCTAAACAGACACGCCATCTCAATAGACCATTTTACAGTTGTGGGTGAAAGCGAGGCTGGGGGTCACCTTGTTTTGATACAAACCTACCTACTCTTCTTTTGTAAATCACGTTTTTCTTATGCTAACTAGTGTTTAATTAGCATAATTTCCATAAGATAAGCAGGTAGGTTTGTATCAAAACAAGGTCACCCCTAGCCTTGCATTCAAACAAAGGCCAGGGTACTGAGCAAAGAACTGTAAAATGGTCTATTTACTGGTATGTAAGCTATCTATTCATTTCAGAAATTTTGAAGCAAACATTGTTGTGGCAAAATTAATAATCATAAATTAAAACTCTATTTCAGTGTCAATATACATGTATTTACAGTGTAGATACAAGTTTGATAAATTGAGGACACCTAACTAAAGTAAAAGTACAAGTGCAAGTACATGGTCGGTTTCTTTTTAGTATCTGACGAGCCTTGACGCTTGGAAAGCGTCATAGTACACATTGCATCCGGCAAGAAGTGATGTGACTGACTATGATACAAATAGCTATAATTAAAATAATTAAAGAAAGTGAAGTATATCACATGATTACATTATACTTAAGGAACCATGCAAACACAGTTTGCCACTCAGCTTTCAACACACATCTGTATTGAAAGAAAAACTTTTTCTTTCAATAGAGATGTGTGTCGAAAGCTGAGTGGCAAACTGTGTTTGTATTGTTCCTTAAGTATATTGTTCTACAGCTTTCATGGCTTCGAAGGTATTTACATATACATGATTACATTATTTCGAGGAATGACATCAGAATATACTCAACAATAGAGAGAATCTTTGAGTTGATTGTTATCAATTGTTTTTGCCACTATCAAATATTGACAATTTATAAGATACAGTTCCAGAAACAAAAAACACCACAAGTTCAGGGTCCAACCAACTGCAGAACTAAACTCATATCTTTTGGGACCGAGCCTCCGACAAAGAATGCCACCTTTAAGGCACCTTACACCAGAGGTTTCAAAATGTTAGCTCTCAACATTTCCAGCCTATACTACCAAAATATATTGACGAAGTAAGAAACTATATGACCTCTAGTCCAGTTGATATCTTAGCTATAAATGAAACGCGTTTAGACTTCTCGTTCCCAAACACTGCCATAAGTATACCTGGTTATTCTCTTGAAAGAATGGACCGTAATAGAAATGGCGGAGGAGTAGCACTTTATATAAGGAACTCTATCAACTATGAAAACATCCAAGCCTTGGATGAGAAACTAGAATTACTTTGTGTTAAAGTGATTAAGCCTAAGGTCAAACCCTTTATTGTTGGTACGTGTTATATACCCCCTAGGTCACCAAACCAGATAATGCATGCTTTCGACTCTGCTCTTGAGAGACTAGAACAGTTTGGAAACTAATATACTTGGGGATTTTAACTGAGATATCGCAGCTAGTCCTCTGGATCATCAAACTGTAAAATTTCTCGACATCTGTAATCTATATCAATTTCAACAGCTAATCCACAGTCCCACACGAATAACTGCTAGCACTGCTACTACGATTGATTTGTTTATAACCGATAATCCAGGTAAATATTCTCTTGCTGGTGTCTCCCATATTAGCATTGGTGATTGTGACGATATTCCATTGTTATTTGCGTCCAATCAGTGTTAAGCTTTTCCATGTGCTCGAGTTCAGCCGCATTTGCCACTTCGTTTTTACATGGCCGGTTGATTCTGTTATTAAACGTCTGTTTGTTTACATTTATGGCTCCATTTCATTACATGGTGTCAGAAGTGGGATGGCCAAAGTATCGATTGGTAAGGACAAGCCTTGTTTCGTCGACGGAATTAGCAGCTATACACGCTGAAGGCAGACAAATGTAGTCGTTATGCCGAGTGATAGTGATAACGCGACTCCTCAATCCGGAACGAGCGTTTCTGCTTCTGTTCCTCATTCTGTAACTACTATGGCTTCTTCATTCATGTGTAATGTGTCCTTGCCTCCGAAACTGGAAATACACAGTGCAAATCTGTCGAAAGAGTGGAAACAATGGCGACAAATATGGGATGCTTACGAAGAAGTAACTGATCTTCGAAAAGATCGTCGTCGCGTCGCTACGTTCATTACCTCTATTGGAAAGGAAGCTCTTGAAGTTCATAATGGTCTTCCGTTTGCAGGCGAAGAAGAGAAATCCGACATGAATAAAGTCCTGGAGTTATGGGAGATTCATTGCATCGGTAAAACTAATGTAATCTACGAGAGATACAAATTTAACAACCGATCACAAGAGCAAACAGAATCGATTGATACGTATGTGAATGCTCTGAGAGCGCTGGCGGATACATGTGAGTTTGGAACTTTGAAAGACCCTCTTATTCGCGATAGAATTGTATGTGGTGTTCGTGACAATGCAGTGAGAAGAAAGTTATTGCAAGAATCTGCGCTAACATTGACCAAATGTGTAGACATTTGTCGTGCCGCTGAAGCTACTTCTGCACAACTCAAAGAAATGGCGCCGTCCCAAAATTCCCACGAGGTGGATTTAGTGAAGGAACGACAGGCTAAAAAAGCACATGCACGCAAGGAAAAAGGAAAAGTTCCTAAAAATCAGTTAGTCGACGAATGCAGGTTCTGTGGTCGTCAACATGAGCGTAAAAGAGGAAAATGCCCCGCATATGGACAAACCTGTTCTTCGTGCGGAAAACCTAATCACTTCGCTGTGAAATGTGGAAGCAAATCCAATGATTCCAAGGCGTCTACTCACAGGAAGGTACATCAGCTCGCTGACAACAGTGACCCAAGTTACTCTTCAGAAGAAGAAATCTTGTCCGTGTCTTCGGATAATGCTGTCAACACTGTGAACATATGTGAGTACAAAAGTAAAATATTTGCACACATGGAAATGGATGGTGTGTTAGTGAAGATGCAAGTTGATTCGGGTGCCTCATGCAATGTGTTGCCTCGCAAATTTCTGCCGAAAGAAACTGTGGTTGACAAAACTCATGTGAAATTAACCACCTACTCTAAAGCTAATTTGAAGGTACTGGGTGTGGCTAAAGTCTCCATGCGCAACCCGAAAAATCAGAAGAAGTACCGTGTTCAATTCGTGATTATTGAGGAAGATTACACTCCACTCCTTGGCTCTACATCTGCGCAGAAAATGGGTTTGATCACTGTACAACATGAAAATATCATGAATGTTAATGAAACTGTGGCTAAGACTGACTATCAAGGTCTCACCATGGAGGAAATTTCTGCCACCTACAGTGATGTTTTCAAGGGCCTAGGCTGTATGGAAGGAGCTCTTCACCTGGAAGTCGATAAAAGTGTAGCACCAGCAGTTATGCCTCCCCGTCGTGTGCCCCTCACCTTAAAGGATAGGCTGAAAGAGGAACTGACTCGCCTGGAGAAAGCAAGTGTGATTGTTAGAGAAGAAGAACCGACGGACTGGGTGTCTAGTCTGGTTGTTACCGAGAAGCCTAACGGCAAACTCAGAGTATGCATTGATCCCCAGCATCTCAATAAAGCCCTGAAAAGAAGTCACTACCCGCTTCCAGTCATCGAAGACATACTCCCAGAGTTAACTGATGTCAAAGTGTTCTCAAAGGCAGACCTAAAGGATGGTTTCTTACAGATACAGTTAGATGAAGAATCCAGCAAATTAACCACGTTCCAGACACCTTGGGGTCGTTACAGATATTTGCGGATGCCCTTTGGAATTTGCCCTGCACCAGAATGCTTTCAGAGAAAATTAGATCAGAATTTAGAAGGCCTTAATGGAATCTATAAGATTGCAGATGACATCCTAATTACAGGCCGTGGTGCAAGCATGGATGATGCCGTGAAAGATCATGATGCCAATTTGCTGAAGCTGCTAGACAGGTGCAGAGAGAGAAATTTGAAGCTAAACAGAGAGAAGCTACAACTGAAGTGTTCAGAGACACCTTTCATTGGCCACGTGCTCACACCTGAAGGAGTGAAGCCTGACCCAAGCAAGGTTGACGCAATACTGAAAATGGAAACACCAAAGGATGTAGCAGCAGTTAGAAGACTTGTAGGCCTAGTGAACTACCTGTCCAAGTTCTTAAGCAAGCTGTCAGAGCTATGTGAGCCGCTTAGAAGATTAACTCACAAGGACGTCGAGTGGAGATGGTCAGCAGAACAAGAAGAAGCATTTCAAAGTGTGAAACGTGCTGTCACTTCAGCTCCGGTCCTGAAATATTTCAGTTCCACTGAGCCTGTGGAAGGTCAAGGTGACGCCTCTTCCAGTGGAATAGGATTCGTACTGATGCAGAATGGGCAGCCAGTGTCGTATGCTAGTAGAGCTCTCACAGCCAGTGAGAAGAACTACTCCCAAATAGAAAAGGAGTTGTTAGCCCAGGTATTTGGCGTTGAGCGAAACCACCAGTTTGTTTATGGCAGAAGAATTGTGTTGTGGTCTGACCATAAACCATTGGAGACTATTTGCAAGAAACCCTTGGCAACAGCCCCAAAACGATTGCAGCGCCTGCTCCTACGATTACAGCAGTACGATGTAGAGATCCGGTACAAGCCAGGTCCTGAAATGTATTTGGCAGATACCTTATCACGTGCTTACCTACCGACAGAGGATCGCTCTACAGCTGAAGAGGAAGCCGAGCGGATCCATGCTGTTGATTTCCTGCCTATCTCAGAACCGCAGTTACTGGAAATTCAGCGTGAAACAGCAGCAGACCCTGTCTTACAGTCCCTTATTCAAGTCATTTTAAAGGGCTGGCCAGATAGGAAAGAAGATCTTCCAAGAGAACTTCACCCCTATTTCAATGTTCGAGATGAACTGACAGCTCAAGATGGTGTTCTCTTCAAAGGATTACGCTGCCTGATTCCAACCAAACTCCGATCCAAGATACGCGAGCGTCTACATGGTGCACACACTGGTATTGAAAGCTGCCTGCGTAGGGCTCGAGAAACTGTCTATTGGCCCGGTATGACTGCAGAGATTAAAGATTACATCGCCAAGTGTGCCATCTGTGCAGCCTATCAGAAAGAACAACCAAAGGAGCCACTAACCTCTCAAAAGATCCCTAACCGTCCCTGGGAAACAATCGGCTGTGACATCTTTCACTTTGAAGACGGAGATTACCTCTGCACAGTTGATTACTTTTCAAGCTACTTTGAGATTGATCCCCTCAAAGCCAAGACCGCAAGCGAAGTCGTTAATGCCCTCAAGATACACTTCTCTAGGCATGGAATTCCTAACAAGCTTATCAGTGACAATGGTCCACCATACAACTCCTATGAGTTTCAGCAATTCGTGACCAGCTATGACATTGAACATGTTACCAGCTCTCCTCATTACCCGCAGAGTAATGGCAAAGTGGAAAATGCCATCAAAACCGCCAAGAGGTTACTGAAGAAATCTAGAGCAGCAAGATCAGACATCTGCCTAGCTTTGTTGGAATGGAGAAATACTCCTTCAGAAGGATTAGAAAGTTCTCCAGCACAAAGGATGTTTGGGCGTCGAACTCGAACACTGATACCAACGACCAGTGAGCTACTTAGGCCTAAAATTGTGGAAGACGCCCCAGGAAAACTGTTAAAGAGGAAAAAGTTGCAAGCAAAGTACTACAACATCAGTGCTCATGAACTTCCTCCTCTTAGCAATGGAGAAGTTGTGCGTGTGAAACCTACAGGCAGATCTGGTCAGTGGTATAAGGCTCGAGTAGAGCAGCAAGTCGATGTGAGATCATATGATGTGAGGACTGAGGATGGACGAGTTTTCAGAAGAAATAGAAGACACCTCAGAAGCAGCAAGGAACCACAAGCTACCAGTAGCAAACCCTTGCCAATTAACATGCCTGGTGGAGCACCTCATGTCTCAATTCCCCCTGTCGAGCCAGCACCAGCTAAAACAAGCACCCCACAAGAAGTGCTACCGCCCAAGAACAATGTTGAAGCAACTTCGCCCGGAAAGGCAAACAGTGCTGTCAAGCCTGCAGTAGTTCCAGTACCATCTACCCCTGTGATGCAAGCTAGTTTGCCAGTCACTCGCAGTGGTCGCATCTCCAGACCACCTGGACATCTGAAAGACTTTGTCCTCTCCAAATGACTTTGTTTGTTGCTAACTAGGGACATTCATGAGATAATGTTTTGGCGAAGAACTCTGCTTTAAGAACATTAGTTGAGATTACTTTTTTGCATGATTTACTGTCAGTTAGTTGTTTTTGTATTTGGATCAAGTTCATTGACTTTTCTTAAACAAGGAAGGGTGTGACGATATTCCATTGTTATTTGCGTCCAATCAGTGTTAAGCTTTTCCATGTGCTCGAGTTCAGCCGCTTTTGCCACTTCGTTTTTACATGGCCGGTTGATTCTGTTATTAAACGTCTGTTTGTTTACATTTATGGCTTCATTTCATTACAGTGATCATTCACTTATTTACGCCATAAGCAAACTATGCATTCCAACTCGATCCTCAAATATTATTTTTAGCAGGCAATTTAAGTATCCGCTGGCCTTGGGGCTATCAGACATGTTAGAAATTTGGTTCCCCGTGAGACTCTTATTATGATTTATAAAGCTCTTATCCAACCTTACTTTGATTACTGTAGCTCTGTATGTGGCAGCATAGGTATGTGTCAATCTGAGAGACTCCAAAAACTACAAAATAGGGCTGCACGCTTGATCGCTTTCTCTGACTTAAATATTAGATCGTCTACTTTACTCAGTGACCTCGGTTGGGATTCCCTGGAGCGAAGGCGCTCTAAGCAACTAGCAATCATTTTGTTTAAGATTCTCCATAATCTTCCTCCGAGTCGTTTAAACAGTCTTTTAGAAACTACATCCAGTGTTCACTCACATAATCTTAGAAATTCAAAGTACAACCTTTTTGTTTCTAGACCAAGTACTGAAGCAGGCAAACCAAGTTTTCAATATGGTGGCTCTGTTCTCTGGAACAGCTTGCCTTTGAGCGCTAAGATTCAGCCAACTATTAGTTCCTTTAAGCCATGCATTTAATTAATATTGATAAGTAACCATAAGTAATAAAGAGTATTTATAGCCTTGTAATAGCTATAGCCTATGTAATAGCTTTGTACAGACAATAATTTCAGTTAGATAATTTAATTGGTTAAGTAATTAATTGTTTTTAAAACACGGCTTGATGGAAGAGCATGTAAATGAATTGATATCGTGTATAAATAAAGTTTTACTACTACTACTACTACTACTACTACTACTACTACTACTACTACTACTACTACTACTACTACTAGAAAATTTCAAATTTGTCTTCGTAAAGAGCTCAATAATTGCTGAAGAACCCGAAAAATCCACATTTGGCTAGAATGCTCCCTTCATCATGAAGCATGCTCCAGATGTAAGACATTGTGGCTATTAATAATCCAAGTCACCTTTGTAAAAACACTGGCTTCCTTCGCAGACGCTCTTTTGGTTCATCACGCAATCTTTCCTCCCCATCACGGGCTTAGTATAAATCACGCAATCTTTCCTCCCCATCACGGGCTTAGTATAATAGCCTGAAGGGACTGTTTCGAGTTAAATGTCTGAAATAACCACCCATCCAAGATTGAAGCAAACTAATGGAAGCTTAAAGTACAAATGCGTGTCACCCGTTTTCAAGCTTTAATTGGTAAATTCAAATTTAGCAGATTTAGTTTCACTTTCGTAATCACTTGTCTCGAGTTTCGATGTCCTCAGTATTCCGCTAAGAAATGTTGAGAGTATAGTTTGCCGACAACGAACCACTGCATGACGATAATTGTCAGTAAAAGAACTGCGAAAACAGCAAGTCTTTCTGGGGCTTCCCTTGCCAGCTGATTGCAGCTGATTAAAGGTTCCTAATCGTGCCGAACTTAATTAAAACTGTTCCTTGCCTAATAAGCTCACCTTCTCACTCAAGGTAAATACCTTCAAGTCGTTCAACAACTGGTTGTGTAGGGAATCTATGCACTCAAGCTCGCTTGAAGCAGAGGCTCGGCTGCAAACTTGTTTCTCACAGTGATTGCTTCTAGGAACTCGAACTGAAACGCCAACATTGAACACAGCGTTAAAAAGTGTTCGATGAAGGAAGACACAGGAAGATAAAAGCTTCAATCATCATCGGACAGCCCGAGACGTGACTTGAAAACCGATTCTTACCTTCGTTCTTAAGAGAAGGCCGGTGAGTAATACCCGGGTAATAAAGTGCAGAAATATTATATTATGAAAGGTGTATAGAAATTATGCTTCCAGCCTCCAGACAAGCGACTCATATATTTTTCCAAAACTGTCAGATCGGTGAAGTACACAGAGACGGGCAGCCGCTCCCAAAATCACAGGAAGGGTTTACCTAAAATATAGAATGTGGAATCCGGAATCTGGAATCCGGAATCCGGAATCAAGAATCCGGAATCAAGAATCCGGAATACGGAATCTAGAAACTGCAATTAATAATTAATGAGAGGATTAAAAGAACCGAAGAAGACGATAGATGTCTTACAGGAGGAGGTGGCTGGCAGGACTGAATTATTAGTCTGGGACTTGGTTTGTTCTTTCCAGTTGAGTCGATATGGAGGGGTATAGGGATAACTATTAAGAAAGACCGTATGCAGGATCATTAAATGCAACTTAACGAGCTGACCCGCGAGATTTTACACTAGCCTCGTACATGTTTAACCAAACAGGCCCATGCAGTGTGGCCCTAACTGCAAAAACGAAGTGACAGAAGACGGTATGAGGGTGAATCTTTCTGAAAATGTTGTAAGCAAACGAAAGCGCTATAACAATCCTCACCCAGCCCCATAGCTATCATTTCCAGGTGGGGCATTTATAAACGTCCTTTTTTTTTTTTTTTTTTTATCTTTTTTTTTTCGTAATAAATAATTTTGTGTCTTCTTTTTTTCTCCAATTAATCTCTCGGATTATATTTATTTCGTGATAGTTTTAATTTCTTTTTTTTTTCCTGTATATTTTAAGTTTTTTTAAATTGAGTTTTCTTTGTGTTTTGGAGATGTTCCGGAATGTACCGGAATGTTCGGGAATGTTCCATGTTCCTCATTTCAGAATCGACGGCCAGTCGACAACCTGAAATGTACGCACCGATACAATTTCCAAACATTCCGGCCAGGAGCAACACGGTGCGGGTAATGACTTGCGGAATGGCATAATTATGCAGAATGTAATATTTGCAGATTGACTCAATGAAATGAATTACCTGAAAGCGCGCCCTTTCCTTTCAGTAGTCGATAACTCTACAGTTAATGCACCTATCAATGGTTTGCCCTAGGACGGGGGGGGGAGGGGAACCCACGGGAAATTTGACATTTTCAGGTTTTCAAATGTCAATTTCCCCATCCTTGGGTCGCCATTAGAAGTCAAATTCCCACCTCAGGCACTAGCATAACAAACGTTTCAAAATGGCAGTCAATTCAAATTACCCACCCTGGGGACCACTGTGGAAGTCTAATTCCAGTGGGTCCCCCCCCCACCCCACCCCCATCCTGAGGCAAACCATTGATAGGTGCATAATAATCTTGGAATTAACTCGCGATTATTGATCGTGTCTGACAGCCTAACTGACAGTAAATAGCCGCAAGCAAGTTGCCGAACTTGATAACAACAAAATATTGAAAACAAATTGGTCAGAATTTGACCGAGAGATATTTCAGTGTATAGCCGTAGTGCTCTCTGATCGAACTCTTGTGATTGCGTTACTTCGAGTGTTGACATGAAATCTGTATGGCAGAGTTTTTTGACAGTTTGTTTTTTAGGTGAAACGAGATTTGTAAAAGCAGGCAGTGAGAATAAATGAGTTGAATCGAAGTGACTAAAAGGAATCTTTCGTGAGTTTGACTGCACCCCACAAGTTCGGTACACAAGTTCTCCACGGGGCTTCCCTTGAAAAAAATTTTTGCAAATGGACCCGTTCTCTTGAGTCAGCCGTTATGAGCTCTAGGAGGCGCTGTTCCTAAGACTATTAAATCTTTTACAATCAACCCCGGAAAAATAATATTTTATTAAACCAGCCAAATGGAATTATATAGTTTGACCTCAGTACACCGCGCCGTGAAATTGACAGGGTGCTGAAGATGGCAAAAATTAAAATTGAAAACTCGTTTGCTCGCAGCCGAACGATTCTTTCGTGAATACCACAAACCGGGACAACAAATATGCAGCCCTTATCATTCGCGAACAAACTAATCCTCCTCAAGAGTTTAAAAATGTAATGTTCATACCAAAGCAAGCCCAGTGGAGAGCAGTGCTTAATTTTGAAATGTTTCTCCTCATGGAGGCAGCGGGCCTGTCAAATCAAACTCAAGAGGAATTTAATCACCTCAAGGGTTCATTTGTAAATTAATTATATCAGAGCAAGCCCCGTAGAGAGCAGTGCTCAAAACTGAAATATTTCTCGGTCAAATCCTTACAAATTTGTTTTCAACATTTCGTTGTGACCGAGTTCGGAAACTAGCTTGCGATAAGCTGTAGATCGAATGATTAACTCTTTTTAGTTTAATTAATTTCTTCGGGTCATTCTGCATATATGACATTCTGCATAATTGTGCCATTCCGCAAGTCATGCCACATGCCATTCCACAAACTCATTCTGTCTTTTACCCGCCCCTCACCAGGAGCAACAGACAACGACCAATCAGGCTTAAGCGTTCCTACGCGCAATTAAGTCAAAATATGCAAAGTCATTTTCTCTGCTTTTTGGTCACGTAGCGTTCAAATTAATAAGCAAAAATAGCTCTTGTCTTAAAGATCAAGCTGAAATGAATAACCTGAAACATTGAAAACGGGAAAAAAAGTTGCTCGAAATCAAAAAAGGTTGATCGAAAATCGAAAGTTGTTCAAAAAGTTGCCGTCAACTTGTGGACAGGCCTAACACTTTTCATCGACAAAAAAAATAAGAGAAGGCGCTTTTAATTAAAACGATTTGATTTTAAAATGTTTTAAATGCACAATACATTGATTAGTATCGTTGTGGTGTGATTGAAAGTCGTGTGCTTTAAAGGAATCAGGGGGTTTATTAAAAGTAAAACCAGAGTATTAAAATGCTGCCCTAGAATAAACTTCATGGGCCTAAGTCGTTTAAGTCATCATATAATTTTTGATCATATTATTACCCAAGTGACTTCAACTTTTGTCAAAATTTTCTACCAAACTTCTTTACATTCCGTATTTCGGATTCCGGATTCCATATTTTGGGTAAACCCTCACAGGAACAGGCAAGCGTCTGCCCCTAAGGTCACCTAAAATATAGATTTTATTTCAACTTACGTAAGCTGTCTCTTTACAAAAATTGAAGCTGACCTTTTGCGACATTTTTATTCTTATCTAAACAGCCGAATGCACGAAAGTGTCATGTCCCGCATCGCACCGCGCCAAGGTCTCCTTGAAAAATATGAAACCTTTGATTTACTGCACAGTGATCCATCCTCGCCTTAGAACTGAATGGCGCCCGAAAATTTCTTAATATCTTAACCTGTCTTGTTATCATTTTCGGGAGGGGTGGTTCTCCATGGGATTAGTTTTAGTTCTAAAAGTAAATTCGGCTGTAAAGATGTACCTTAGCTGCTTCATGCATGATGTATCACAATGTTTGTTTGAGGTGCAAGTTGTACTCAAATCTTGGAGTGCATGCCAAGTTTGCTATGCAGCGAATCGAATGAACTGCAATGTAGTGAAACGACGTTTTACTGCTAAAGAAGTTTCCTTGGGGATTGAAGCCCAGTTTGCATGACATGCGTTTTGGCACGGTACCTATTTGAATTTGGCATGGGTGTACAACTTTTAAGGCCCGGCACCCTCGATTTTGTCGTGTGTAAGGAAATGTTCTAGGCACGAGTGCTCAAAACAGCAGGCGGGCCGAGACCATGTGGATGGTATGGTATGGTAACTTTATTTTTCACGGTAAATTAATACTTCAGCAAAGATTATAAAATGATAAAAGACAAGACGCTAGGGAAGCGTTTACTCCGGCCATAGAGCTTGGGGTGGGGTGGGTGGGTTGGGATCTGAATTTACCTCTTGTGTAAGTGTTATTTCGGTCATGTCGTTTGGTTTGTTTAGAGCAAGAATTTCCGAATTATAAAGCTGATAAGGGTTAGGGTGTATTTCAATGTATCCATAATAGATTGGTCATTATAAACAGTAATAACAGTTTCATTGCATTTAAGATAACAAAATAATAGGCTTAAAGTAATTAATGCCAATTAACATTCTTTGTTTGGTCAATGCAAAATAGAAAGCACGTGAAGTCATTTACGTTTATAACATAGCTGGTAAATTCAGTTGTGCGAGTGTGCTTCATATTCCTATTGTGTCCGCTGATAACGTAGCAGAGGGAATTTCTCTTTACACAGTATTTAAACTACAGCGTTGAAAATGCTATAAAACAATTGGTCCATGTGTCAGCTGTGCGTTCATCATGATATGAAGCACTTGGGAAGTTTGGAGAGCACTCAACAAGCTAGAGTTGCTCATCTTACGTGCTCTCGAAACTTACCGCGTGCTTCATATCTCGATGAACGCACGCTGACGCAAACCAACTGTTAAATTTACTGACGAAAGATAACAAAGGTTGTCTTCGTGTCATGGAAGGTCGGTCATATGAGTTGGAACTGAAGACGAGTTTTCAAAGCTCACGTTTCTCTTTTTTTTTTCCGGCTAAAGATGCTTCCGTGCGATATTTCGGAGCTAGGTTTTTAAAGCCACATCTCGATTTTTAAGCCGTTCAATACGCGTGAACCTTTCCCAAACATCTATCAATCAGCGTAAACAATGCTTAGTCATTCTGGAATAAATACAGTGTAGTGGTCATTATCACCGTGTCTGAGCTGAGATAACCCGGGTTCGACTTGTAGTAAAGGCATCTTCCGTGGATTTTTTCTCTTTTACTGTTTTTTTGTTTTTTGTTTTTCCTTGTCTTTTTTTAACAAGTATTATTGTTATCGATGCATATGGTTGAGCTGTAAATCAAATTGCAATTGGAAAGGGATATATGTTGATAGGGCTCTATGGATATTCACTTACAAACAAATAAACTGTGGAATGCCACCGTCTGTTGTAGCTAAAGGACAGACTTTTCTTTAGCGCTAAATTAGGGATAGACTACTGTATTTTTTGGCCTGCTTTTTTGGGCAACATGCACGAGTAAGCTGTTTCACTGGAATTCTGCTCGACTCACTAATACGCCGAACTGAGAAGCCAGACTTCCCAAATGTTCTCACAATGGCGATAAAGTCTAGATGTTGCTGTAGATTCTGGGCAACAATAATTACGGCCACCTTTAACATGTTTCCGTCAATTATGTTTAAGACGTGTTGTTTAATGTCCTATAATACACTGAATGGCACTTTTCTGCAACGCCGGTTTCGTATGTTTTGGTTGTGTTTAAAAACACAGCGGTACTTGGTCGGGCTTAATTCAAAGGGTTTTGTATTTCGTTTACATTTCAGTCTTTAATGGAAAAACTTACCTTTTTAGTTAGTACTTAGAAATTTGTCCAAAACCTAAATTCCTCCTCGATTGCCCTCCACGCAGGCTAACCCTGCAACGAAAGAGAACTTGGACATGGCCAAAGCGATTTGCAGGATATATTGAAAGGAATACGCCAAGGGTACTTCGACTTACACAGAGGTGACAGATAAATGGATTTTTTTATCAGTATACTTTTCGATTATAATCGATGATCGATCGGTCGGATGAATCCGATTTTTACCGATGATCTATTACGAGAACTCAACCGATTCCCAACACAACGAGAAACTAAATGAAAACCGGCGTTATTATTTCAAATTAAATTGAACAACAATGAAGTCAAGAAATCCTTTGATATTCCGTCGCTTTTTATTTGTATTCACCTTCTCGCGCTGACATACGAGAGTAAAACCAATTAAGAATTATACTAAGTACAATTCAAGATTTTAAGACAATTCTTTTAAAAATGTTACATGTATTTTGCCTATTTTATGAAAGACGATTAGGCTTAACTCAGTAACGAGCTATTTTTATGCATCATTTGACTACAGCTACCACATTTTCATTAAGTTTTAAATGTTGAAATTCGTGCGGGGCATAGATGACGAAAGCTTAAATTTGCACGAGAAATAAGGTAGCTGAGGTCAATTGCCGCTATTATGGAAGACGAAAATAAGGGCTGTTGTTCCGCAAAACAACTGAATCAATAATTGAGTTAAGCGAAATCGCGGTTAAAAAATACTATGCATGTACGTACTGTGTATTCGCTAATGAAGTATTCGATTTTGACAATGGTTTTGTTCTAAATACCGTAATTGTGAGTTTAAAAGGAGTCTAAACTTGATATGCATCCTCATCTGATAACGATGCATTAAAAGCCTCCCGTGGACAATACTTTCGGAGCGCCAAGTAGTTGTAGGTATAAATTACATTTTCTTCGTTTTCCTAGTTTCTACATTTAAAAAGCTGAATTTTAGGTTAAAAACAAGGCTCTTAGAGCTCATGGTTAAAATAATGTTACGAGAAAATAACACACACACGCAAAAAAAATGTTATGCCTAAATAAGTAAGTAATAATTTATGTTGTATCGCACAATGTGTCCTCAGGCAAAGTACATGCATTTGAGCATGTCAGGGTGGACTTGGACGGCTTTGGCTAAAATCTGCGGACTTCTGTCATCTCCTTGACCCCCGCTGCCGGAGGAGCCGCTCTCGGTGCTAGAACGAAATAAAAAAGGAGATAAAATAAGTATTTACTTTATCCTCACTGCTATGTTCTTTGTAAGAAGGAGGAGTCTTACTTATTTCTTCAGATCATTCGCTCTAACGGAGGTAATTTATGCAAATTGGAAGAGAGGATGAGGGATTGGGACAAGTCAAGTTGTCCAAGAACTCGTCACTCTACCGTCATCGGGAACACGAAACTCGTCTGCCTGCAGTCGTTCCTCTACGAAGCATAGTTCGAGAATAGATGGCGAGTAATGAGTCGACTTGAAAGCCGAAGAGCTAACTCAGCAGGATGTTGTTTCAAAACATTTCCGCAGAGGAAAGTTTGAATTGATCTTGTCAATTCTGTGATAACCCAGTTCCAAATTCCGACCCAATCTCGTGCCCAGTGTCTTCTCTCCCCTTGTCCAGCGGTCGGAGAGCAAGCGACTCTGGAAAGATTTGATCCAAATTAAAAGTTCGAAAAATATTGGACCGGTTAAATTGCGCACGCTTAGGGTTCAGCGACAGCGTTTTATTTCCGGCCATTTCTATTGTTTGAGAAACCAATCAGAATCGTAAATCAAACGGATCTTTCGAAAGTTGCCCTTTCTCTTCAAGCGTGCGCAGTAAGGAATGAAGACCCAAGGAAAGAGATTGAATTCAGACCACGCCTGAACAATCAATCAATGAGGCGTCAAACCAGAAAATCAAAAGACCCTCTGCAGTCTCTTTCCCACTCTCCGCGCCAGCGTTCCACGCGGCTTCGCTTGCTGCTAGATTCCATGCGCGTTACAGCACTTATAATACTGCTCGCAGCCTAGTAATTTTTAAAAGTAAACAACTAACGAGCTAGTTAGCTGAGTGACTGACTCACAACCAATGTCCAGTCCCTTACTTTTCTCGTTCTCTCTCGGTCAAATGGAACCTTGCCCTGAACGCCACCAAATGCGCATAATAAGCAGGGGCTGGTATAGACACAGCGCGCGTGCACCGGACATAGGTATGACACAGCTGGTATGTCAGGGCCTGAATCTCGTCAGCTTTGAAGTTATTGTCATCCCACAGTACATGATAATGGGATGGTCGGCTTGTTCCCTGAAAAACAACACAAAAGATGTTAAACAAGTAGTCCCCACTGCAGCCGTCTACTGGGTTGTCACGCAACGCTTTTTTTTTTCGGGTAGGAGCGTTGCGTCGTAAGGATCAGTGAGGCTCGAATTGCAAATTCACAAAGTCCTATGCCAAGATTTTGTGACTCTTTGCCTACCTGGATTCCTGCGTGACTGCAGAGATAAAAATCAAACTCGGTTGGATGTGTGATGCCAACATCAACAGTTGTTCCGGGGGGAACATTACCGCTTTGGCCACACTGGAAAACACAAAAAAGCAAACATATCGGAACACGACGAAAGAAAAGTCATGCATCAACTATAACATTTGACAGCGAATAACAAGGTTTAGGGAGAAAATGGATCCTATGAATTTTAAAGGCAGGATATATACGAGATAAAAATACCAGTGGCATTGCTGACTACAATTTGATTGAATAAGTTAATTATGGTTCTACAGCAATTGTGTGGCTGTCTTGGTCAACCCGAATTAAAATAAAGTTACCTACCTAGCTACCTACCTATGTACTCTATGCTGGTAATCGATGGTTTTGTATCAGTGATGGAATTAAAAAACAAAAAATAATAACGAAAAACCGTTTACCTCTAGCGAAAGTTAAGTCAAATAAAACAGTTGAAGGGTGTTTTTAACAGATGCCAGTGGCGAAATCAGCCAGCGGTAAGGGCGGAAAATCAAATTAGAGAAAGTTTAGTTTCAACAGTTTCTCTTTAACGAAAGTTCAGTCAAATAAAACAGTTGAAGGGAGACTGAAAGCAAACGATGTTAAATCGCCCGCCCCGCATTCTCCAGACTTGTTCAGAATACAAGCATACCTTGTCTCTCTCCTCTTGGCAGAAAAATCGGGTGTGATGCCTCTTTTGCACCACAATAAATGTGATACCCGGCTGGTACCCAACCTCCAGTTTGATGCAAGCTTCCCGAATCGCTTTCAGTTCATGGCACAGAACCTGGAACCGAGAAAAAACAAACAGACAAAAACGAAAAATTCGCACCGTGAGAGTGATTTCATTTCACCTCGAAAAACTGCTTCCGCAAATGCGCACAATTTGTTTCATTTACCACTAGTTTGAAAGATAAGAATATTTTACCGCCAGAGAAGACTTTAATATGGTGCAGTTGTTCCATTGTCCTGTAGTATTGCTTAAAGTGCACCTAACCCCCCAATTTTTTTTTTTTTTCGCCAAAACAAATCTTTTCACCTGTTGGAAACTTACTGCGCCTTTTTAAACCAAATCTTGACTTTTTATAGGCTGTAAAAGTTACGAAATTTAGCCACTATCTGTTACACGACCGAGCTAGTAGGGGTGCGGGTCTATTCCTGATCTGACGTCATAAGCTGATTTGAGCCGCGGTAAGTCATTGTAAACGTGCTTGCAAGCAAAGCACTTTGTCACGTTCGACGGACGGATTTTTCTATCAGTTTTAGTGGGCGTGGAGGAGGGGGAAGGGGGCGCGATGAAGGGGAATTAAGCATTCTTGGGATATGAGACACACCTGTCTAAACTGGCCTTCACTGACTCCATCACGGTAGAAAATAATCCGCTGTGGTTTGTGTCTCGTTGAACGATAGAACTGAATCAACAGTTCACGCACCATGGCCGCTAGTTCGGCGATGATTTCCTGAGGGAAAAGAAGCGCAAACAAAAAGGAAACTTAAATCCACATCTAACTAAAACCTCAAGGAGTTTAGAAGATGTTTAACAACTTAACTCAAAATTCAGGAAGTGTTTTTCTTTATGAAAGTGCAATCCATATCTAACACACTATTAGGGACGTTAAGATTTGAGTACGAGCACGAGATCGAGTTCGGCTGACGTCTTTCAAATTTCAAACCAGTGGACAAC
The DNA here is from genome assembly GCA_016490735.1 of Pachyseris speciosa. Taxonomy (NCBI): domain Eukaryota; kingdom Metazoa; phylum Cnidaria; class Anthozoa; order Scleractinia; family Pachyseridae; genus Pachyseris; species Pachyseris speciosa. The sequence continues at coordinate 125,876 of JAEMWC010000962.1, read as the reverse complement.
ATCCAAAGGTTACCTATTTTTGGTATTGCTAAAATTCCTAGTCGCAATCATATGATCATATTTCACGTCAATGTTCTTTTTAATACACCCTCGACACATAATAAATAAAGGTTGTTTCAATCGTACCTGTCGATGTGTCTGTACGCGCACTGAGGCACAGTATCTACTGGGGTGGGCGTCCATACTTCCAACAACCTAACAAACCAAATCAAAGCGTCATTTTTGCATCGGAACTGCGTTGGATAACCCGCATCGCATTGGTAGTGCGAGGTCACGGGTTCAAACCCCGTTGAAGTCCTGAATTTTTTTTCAGGCTTCTTTACGCAATAGCATAAATTGAGTTCACAACTGCCTCAAAACGCTACGTAGACTGCCCTACACGATCAAAAAAACTCCTTTATCTTCGAGTCAGCTTCGCGCATTTTCCCGAGTATAACACGTGTTGCACATCTTCCCGTGCCGCATAAGGGTTGTTAGGTTTCCCGCGCTGGATACCAATTGGCACACCAGCTTCCACACTTAACACCGGTTGCATAGCTTCTCGCCCTAGGCACCATTGTCACTATTCCAACTTTTCCATTGGTGTGTATTTCCGCACTTGAAAGCGGTTTTACATTTTCCCGCCCTTTCTGACGGTTTCATGTTTTACACCTCTTAATACCAGTTTCCTGTTCTTGTTATCGGTTTCCTGTTTTCCCGCGCTCACAACCGGTTTCAAGTTTTCCCCCCTTTTCCGACGGTCTCATGCCTTCCGACACATGCTGGGAGTCCTTCGTTTTCCCAAATTTCGAGTTTGTTACGGGTTTTACATGCACTTCTTGTTTTCCGAGTTTGATACCGGTTTTATATTTCCCCGGGCGTGCCATCGAGTTCTTGTTTTCCGAGTTTGCTACCAGCTGTATATTTTCTCGCGCGTGCCATCGACTTCTTGTTTTTCGAGTTTGCTACCAGTTTTATATTTTTCCGCGTTTGCCATCAACTTTTTTCCGAGTTTGCTACCGGTTTTATAGTTTCCTGCGCTTGCCATCGATTCGATTTCCTCTTTTCAGTGTTTGCAACCGGTTTGAAGTTTTCCTGCTCGCCGTAAAAGCCCCATACGTTACTGACTGGCGTTCTTCAAAGCGCTGTGTGAAGACTTAAAAGTTCCCCATCACTGCAACAGGAAGACTAGTGTTATATAAAATAGGAGAAACGAAATAATAAAACAACAAGTTAACTTACAGCAGCGATTGACGGTCGCTTCTCATCTCCAGCCGCTGGATGAGTCACGTCAGCTCCCAGAAATATCACTGGCTCACGGAACACAGGCAAGCTGGCAATAAATAAATAAATAAATACTGGGTCAAATAAATAAATAAATAAATAAATAAATAAACAAACTCGATCAACAAATCCATTGGTTTATTTTATTTTATTATTTTTTTTATTTGCCACACTAATTACAAAAAATATAGGAAAAGAAGAAGAAGAAAAAAAAAAGAAGTGGCGAGGAGACCTAACAGAAACTATAGGAGCTTATGAGAGGTTAGGCCTCCTCGAACTATGAGCTAGAGCTGTTTCACATCAATTGAAGAAAAGAAGGCGAAAAGTCGAAGATGGAAAGATTTATAAACTGTTTTCATACTTACTCAATAATTTAATCTTCAGTTTTTTCTTAAAAGAGGAGAGGGATTGAGAGTTGATGATCTTGTTGTCAAGTGAATTAAAAAACTTGGGCCCTTGAAAAAAGGGCGAGAACTTCTTCGTGTTTGTACGACAATACGGTAGACAGTAGGCCTGGGAATTTCTTGTATTGTAAGAGTGGAATTGATTGCTTTGAGAGAAATTGTTATTAAACTTTGGAGGTAAGAATGAAGTTTTGCAAGAATACATAAATTGGCCCAGTTGAAGCAAATGGATATCATTAAATTTTAGTATACCGAGGTCCTTAAAGATGGGGTCAGTATGAGCATTAAAATGTGATTTATTAATAATTCTAATAATGCGCTTTTGCTGGATAACAAGGCGGCGGAGATTAGTTTTATAGGTCGAAGCCCAAACGATATTGCAGTAGTAAAAATAAGGATAAATTAAGGAATAGTAGAGCATACGTAAAGACGAGTTAGGAAGAAAGAAGCTGCATCTAGATAATTATACCGACTGACTTCGCAACTTTACTTGCAACGTGAGATATTTCCGACTTCCAATTTAGGTTTTCATCCAAAATTACGCCTAGAAAATTTGTCTCCTTTACTTTAACAATATTTTGATTATCTATACCTATTTGAATATTACGAATTGAACGCTTTTGTCTTGGTTTAAAGACCATAAATTTAGTCTTTTTAAGATTTAGAGAAAGCTTGTTTGCTTTAAACCAGATTGACAGTTTGTCCATCTCCAAGTTTAACATATCTGAGAGATAGTTCAGATCTTTATGTGACATGAATACATTGGTATCGCCAGCGAACAATATCAGATTTAATAGATTAGAAGCATTGTTGATGTCGTTAATGTACAGTAAGAAAAGTAGAGGTCCGAGGATAGAACCCTGAGGGACCCCACAATAGATTTCATTTCTTAACGAACGGTGGCCATTATATTCAACATATTGCTTTCTGTTTGAAAAGTAACTTCTTATCCAGTCCAGCGCTAAGCCACGAATACCGTAATGTTCGAGTTTATCAAAAAGGATGATATGATTTACAGTGTCAAAGGCTTTTGAGAGGTCAAGAAAAATACCTACGGAAAATTCACCTCGGTCAAAGGCAGTGGAGATCTTATCATGCAAGTCGATTAGCGCGAGTGCAGTGGAATGATTTTTCCTGAAGCCATATTGGTTATTAATAGTGGTAAGTGAACTGAGTGGAGTGCAAATTGGTTCGAAATCATACGCGTGATTTCAAACTTTGCGCGAGTTCGATTTGAACCTACTGACCCATTTTGAAAACAGTGGTGAACTTTGTAATGTGGTTGGCTCTCAACAGCGCAAAAGTTGGCATTACGCGTATGATTTCGGACCAATTTGCGGTCCACTCAGTTCAATTAAATAAAAAGCAAATATATAAAAAGTTAATCAATCAATCGATCGGTCAATTGGTTAATTAATTAATTAATTAATTAATTAATTAATTATCCCGACCAACCCATGCTGTTCAAAGTGTAGCATACCGCACATCAGGAGCCAGAATACTGTTTATTCCCCCGAGCTTGGCGTTTATCTTCAGGCACAAGTTGGACAGAGTTTGTGGTTGACATTTGGTGACGTTCTTTGCTTGCACGCACTGGGTCGCGATACCGAGAGCTGTGTCACCCACTCGCTTCACTTCCGCTGTGAAAACAATGCAAATGACACACCAAAACATTAGCCTCAATAAAATCCGTTTCTGGCCAATCCAAGAAGATGCTCCAATTATCACCACTCACTGCCCTTCCCCTATTCCCCACGCCGTTTCACTTTGAAAAAGTAAAAATAAGAAATATTCTGATGAATTGCATCGCCCTTTCCACGAGTGTTTCCAAGTCTGCTAAACTTAGATCGTACAGACCTTACAGTAGCTCCGATAACTAGATCAATGTAACTATAACAAAATTCCCGAATCTGATTGGCTATCACCAGCTATCATTTTTGAATAGTTAACAATTATTCACCGAAGTGGAGGTAAATATCCATCACTTTCACCAACACTGAGGTGAATAATTGTTTTAGTATATACCACACAAGCTGAATAGTTGGCGGACCAAAACATTACTTTATGTGTGACAATATACCAACGAGCGGTTGGAACTTGTAAAATCTTGTGAGCCGGCCGCTCGGAGGTGAATAGTACTTGCTAATCACCTCCGAGTTAACCAATCAGAGCGCACGAAAAGCACTATTCACTTGTGTGGTATATACTAAATATTCGTATTCTCTGTATTGAACTGGATCTAGCACGAAGAGGAGACTCTTGCGGGAGGGATACATTTACATATGAAAAGACTCCCCAGTTTAAACCTCGCGTGCAAAGCTAGTTTCAGCTTATGACGGAGGATACGTATAAGGCCTATTCAGGTGGCTCAAAATGGTTTCGTTAGTTTTTAACACCAACTCTTTGATGGACTGACTGACTGAAGAAATAGTACAGGTTACATTTTACGTACCATAAACTGGAGTTTTGCCCGGCAGTACAAGAATGATAAGCTGTAAGGTACTGAATGTAGACATCAAGTGTTTGAACATCGGCTCAACCTGGTGAGACAAATGGAGTTAGAAAAAAAAAATGACGACCAACAGACAGAGTGAAGTGACAAGCAAAACACCTTTTGTGCGCACAAAGATTCTCGGCCATAAAGAGCTGGCTGGTTCGATAAGGCACGCAATATTTATGCACGCTTGTCAACCAACCAATCAATCAGTCAATCAATCAATCGCGACTTGACGCAAATTTGACGTCAGTTACTTACATCTTCCGCCCTCTTGGCGTATCGACAGAAGCAAGGCTCAGACCTGATCGGCATTCCTGTCTCACCACTAATCTTCATTAGTTGTTGGGCGAAGTTCTTCAGAGCTCTGTCATTGCAATCTTGGGGATTCACGAAGCAGGCGATAGCCCAGGTCTTTATTTCAATGCCGTGGAAGAGCTGTTTCCCTCGCATGTCCCAGGTACCTGAAAAATAAAATAAAAGAGCTTGATAAGGCTCCCATAGACAATACCAAGTCAATATGTTTCTCTGCGATTAACAAAGGCATACAAGGAAAAAGAAACTTCAATTTCTCCCAACGGGAATTCATCGAACTTATGACCTTTCGATTACCAGTTCGGACGCTGCACCACCTGAGCTACAGGAGACTCGTGGGAGCTGGTTTAATGGCCCCAGACTAGGTCCACGTGACAAACGTCGGGCAAACTGCCAGGATCTGAATCTCGACAAATGGTATGTTCGCACCGAGAGTACGTGTGATGGTATACATCTGTACTTTAAGAAAGCTGAATAAACGAAAGATATATTTGGTTTTCTGCTAGTGACGAAGTTGTACGTAACACCGAAAATCGGCACACAGCGCACACAGCGCACAGCACACAGCACGGCACACAGCGCACAGCGTAGCGGCCCTAAATTTCATGTACAAACAATGCATGAATAAGTATAAGGACTTAGACAAATTAAACCAGCGATGACAAGAAAACTACTTAACCACAACTTATAAAGGACAAAAGCCAAGGTTTTCCTCCTCAAAGCCTTGTAGTTTGTGGCGTTCTTGTTGACGTTCGTCCACAAAATAGCAATCGCGCTTGGCCATCTGCTAACACACTAAAGTGTATTTGGCGCTAAGATATGCCATACACCAGGTAGAAGTCTACAGGCAAATGCTATGCAACAGCTGTCATTGTAACTATACATGTTTTTGGTCATAATCGGTTAAGGTGGCCGAACACAGTTTCCAAGTGCTTATGCCTAATTCACCATTACTTTTAAACTATTTATGCTTTGGGGCCAGTTTTTTTCAAGAGTCAAGATTAACCACAGAAGTATTTATTCTCGCATTTTGGCTAGTGTGTGTGCTGTTGCCATGGCAACGGAGTTGGTTAAAAACAAGGCTTATAAAATGGTTTTTGTTTATTTAAAAAAAATCCAGTCGTTAGATTGTTTTCATCGTTTGCCCACTACGAATTGACATTAAATCCCTTCTGTCAACACTGTTCTAATAAAATTTTGACGCAGGCGATTTTCGTAATTCGCCGTAAATTGTTTTCTGTATTATTGAAAATTCCCTAAGTCAAAATTCAGATTTTTCGTGGTAGATCATTCGCGTGGTTTGTGAACTATTTTTTTGCCAAATTTCTTGAAATTCTAACGACTGGATCGTTAGAAATCGGCGAGTTTCTGCAAGAGCAGTCGATCTCAATTTTTCGAGCAACTGCGCATGCGCTGCATTTAACTGGGTTCTTTCGATATTGAAAAATCCGAGAAATGCTGAGTTCTTTGCATCGTTACCTTTTCTAACATACCTTTGTTATTAAAGACTAAAGCCATCAACACACTGCGTTTAATTACGAATAAAAATAGCACAGATAGAGCGGGCATGAGCCCAAAAAATGATCGCTGTATCAACGGCATGTTTGTTTTTGCAATCCTCGTGCACGTGCTGAATCGCATCCGGTAAGAGCGCGCGCAAAAACTGTGTTCAGCCACCTTAAATGTTTCAACGAAACTTGCAATTTTTATCTTACCATATCTGGGAAATATCTTTGGCTTGTCCTGAAGAATAATTAAAGATGCACAACATTAGTGTGCAATATAGCTTAGTTAATCGTTTGTCTAACGATTGAAACATTTAGATGTGGATCGCGACGTTTCAGACCGTTTCGTGGTGGAGGTCATCGATCGAAACGCACCAATCACCACCATCCGGAATGCTACTTATGTTAACCACTGTCTGATGAAGACCAGCAGTATAACGGTCGAAACGTCGCGATCCACATCTTTGCGACTCAATCGTGAGACAAAAGATTAATTCAGCTCAGCTATCATTCAAACCATGGTCATGACAAACACCTTGCATGTACATATAGACAAAATCATAAGATCGTTTTTCGCATGCTCTGATTAGCTACTAAGGGCCTGATTACATGGCGGATTTTAGCCCGGTTAACTGGGCTGAGATTTCAGATCGGCTTCCAGAACAAATCATCTTAAAAAGACGTTTGCAATTACATGAAGGGAATTTTAGCCAAGGCGGAAGGGCTGAAGAATCTCAAGTAATCGCATTCAAATTTCAACCCGGGCTAGAAAGTGAGTTTGCGCATGTGCAGTGATGGTGTTTTTGACGCCATTTGATTTTCTGCAAATTGGAAGAGCCGAGAAGGAACTGGGCCTCGTAGACTGAAGAGGCACAGTGGGGTGGGGGTGGGGGGTTGGTTTGCGAGGTGGGATGGGTGGTACGGCCTAACGCCCAGGATGAAATTTTAACCCGGGCTGAGATTCGTAATTTAATGGTAACAAAATTTGAGCCCGGGGATGATGAGAAATTTCAAAACGGGCTGAAATTCGCCATGTAATCAGTCCCTAAAGCTACGTATAGATGTGGTTAACAATTATTCCTTGAAGTGGAGACACTGCCAAGCGAGGTAACTACCTGCCACTATCCACCTCCAGTGAAGCGAAAAATCCCCCCACCAGATACTACGAGGAGACTGGGACGAGTGAGGAATTGTGTGTAGATCTTGTAGGAACTGCGTCTTGTTCAACTAAATTCTCATACAGGAAACTTGTACCTCTTAAAATATCAGAGAAAGATATCAAGAGAATTTGAGCGAAGAGAAGACACCAATTATAATTTGAGCGGAGGGGGGGGGGGGGGGGAATTCTTCAAAACGAAGTCCAATAACAAGAATAAGTTTGGGCCAATTCTTAACCGGTCAAAATCTATTTTCATTTTTGAGTGCAGTAGCATACACTTCGTGAACAAAACTTGATCATTATTATTGGACTCCAGTGATGCTACATATCTCGGCGTTTCAAAGTTTTGCCAAACTAGTGTCTCCCTTTCTCTCTAAGCCCAGCACGATAAAAGGTCTGAAGACATTCAAAACGTTGATAACCGTACCCTTCCGCCATATTGCAGTTTAGGTGCTTCAAGTACGCGGCCTTGAAGCTCAACCATTTTGTCGCTGATTGAAATCCCGAAGTCACTAGCGTAGGGATCGTTGGTGAAGTCAGCTTTCCTAACCTGTACATAAACAGAAGTTTAAATATAGTGTTACCCCGATCAGCGTCAAGAATAACCTCCATAACTGACGTTTACTTAGCCGAGCAGGGTGCACGAGACATCGAGCACGAAACGCGAGACACAGGCACGGAGTGCGAAGCGGGAGGTGAGAGAGAAAGAGGCGAGACTGAGGTTATTTCTCTCTCCCACTCGCCTCGCGCCCCATGCTCGTGTCTCGCGTTTCGTGTTTCGCGTTCGGTGTCTCGTGCGCTCCGCTCGGTTAAATAAACGCCTGTTATGCAGGCCTTGTCAAGATTACAGCCCTATAGATTTGCAAAGTTCGTGGTGTAAAAAATTATGCGGCACAAAACAAACATATAGGGTTTGAATTACAGTTTGAATTAAAGTTACACGTTGCAAAAAATGTCCTGTTTCAAGACAGTCGATAAAAGGTGTTTTACCAAGACTTCATGGCATAAAACTAGAGCGTTTTTCAAACAAGTGAAATAAAACGAAAACAAAGCCTGTTACTCTGGCCATAAACAACAAACGCAAACAGTGAACCAATGACACTTTGCCAAGCGCGGGAAAGTTCTTACCAGCAGATAACGATTGGTTTGGGTTTTGCTTCTCATTGGTTGAGAATGTGGCGGGAGTATTGCCGTACACTTGTACGGCTACATCGCACCAATGCAAACGAGCATAAA
>JAEMWC010000962.1:55000-112500 GCA_016490735.1 Pachyseris speciosa | reverse complement strand
ACGGTAAATGTCGCAGTACAACACCTAGGGCCTGGTTTGTTTCGAATGGAATCTGGTTGTGTTTTCCCTCTAAAGCTTGCTCCAGTGCAAATAAACTAACTTGACCGACCCATTTTACTGTCACCTAAAAACAAAATTTAAACAAGGCACTTAATTGGAAGAAGAAATAAATGAAAAACAAATTTAATTGATATTCATCACTCCACAATGCGGCAATTTATGTAAAAAATTTGCCTTAGTTTATGAAGGTCAACATGGTTAGCATTGTCAACCTTCATGTAATGCTGCATACACGTGTACCATCAAGCAAAAAAGACATTCTGAATAATATATGAAATGAATCATATGAACTGCGGAAATGAAATCAAATGAAGAATGATCCTCGCAGTTGTGAATGCAATTTATGCAATTGCGAAAAGAAGCCTGAAAAAATTTCAGGACTTCAACAGGGTTTGAACCCGTGACCTCGCGATTACCGGTGTGATGCTCTAACCAACTGAGCTATGAAGCCACTGACGTTGGGAGCAGGTCAATTGTGGGTTCATATGTTCCCGTGAAAGAAATGAGTCTGAATAATATATGAAATGAATCATATGAACTGCGGAAATGAAATCAAAAAAAGAATGATCCTCGCAGTTGTGAACGCAATTTATGCAATTGCGAAAAGAAGCCTGAAAAATTTCAGGACTTCAACGGGGTTTGAACCCGTGACCTCGCGATTACCGGTGCGATGCTCTAACCAACTGAGCTATGAAGCCACTGACGTTGGGAGCAACTGCGAGGATCATTCTTCATTTGAAAAAAGACATTACTGGCATATTCTGGACTGGACATCAAAATTGTCATTGATATAATTTTGTACAAAACCATGCCGTTGTTAAAATATATCAGTATGGTGAAGGTTAAAGCAAAGTTAAGATGATCTTGTTTCAAGTTTTCTTAAAAGTTAGAAACAGCTTAAAAAAATTACCAACTGAACCAAATAAGGCAGATATACACGTATATATAAATTATGTGTAAGCTACTGAAGGTGTTGACCTTTCACTGAATGCCATGTTATCAAAAGATGTTTAATTAAACAAAATTTCAAAAACTCATTAATAATTCAAGAAAGGGCTACCTCTGATTTTCTAGGTTAAAATGACCCAAAATCTAAACTTTTTGGGTGAATGTGTTTTCAGTCCATCACAGTTTCTTTGAAAACTAAGCGCACAACAGGGAAAAAATACAAGGCAATGTTTCTTGACAAAAATGGAGTCCACATCTCACAAAAACCGCTGCCTACTTTGTCAGAATTAACCTCTTATTGCCGCCTACTTTGTCTGTATTAATTTTTTCACTCAAATGATTAAAAAAAATCATCAGGCCGCTGACTACTTTAGCTAGCTCAGATGGCTCTTTCAGAACTTACTGAAACCCCTGTCACATACCAAAATTCTGCCAATTCTGAGCAACTTGAAATTTCAAGGCTAAGTTATCACATACATGTATGATACTTTCACTTTCAGCCCTTCAAATATTAGGGGAAGAATGGACAGATGTACAGTAAAGCTTTTGAATCCGTTCAATAAATTAGCAATTCATGCATTATCAAGTCCTAAAACACTCAGCTGTGCCTGATGTTTTAAACTTGGTAAAACACTCCTACTTATTTGTTAGACATCATGTAATCATCATCCTTCAGGGCTGTCACTAATTTTTGACGCGGGTGGGGATGTGCAAAAAGTAGCCAGGGAATCCAGCCATTGTCATTATAGTCAATATACTGTTATTCTACAAAAGTAGCCGGGAATCAGTTCAGAATTATCAGAATTAGCCAGGGAAAATCCCCAGCACCCGGCTCTTAATGACCGCCCTAATCCTTACTTTGAAGGTTTTGTCCTTGCTGTTCTCAGTCGGGAGCGTGACTTGAAAGTCAACCTACAAATAAACAATCAAAATATCAACTTCAAGTTCATGCCTGTAAGTACCTTCAGAGAGAGAAGAGTCCTTCCATGTATTAATTCAGCTACTAGCAATTAAATTGTACCTTTTCTTCTTTGTTGACAAGTTACTTCTTCATTTATCTTTTGTTTATTTATTTACTGTATTTCCTTATTTTATTATTATGTATGTTAATTGCTATTGTATTTGTTCTGTGATTTTTACCACAAAGACTGTCCAAGTGTGTATGTTGCAGGTAATTTTTAGCTTCAGTTAATTTTATTTTTAAATAGTAGGTAATTTGATTTTTAACTGGGTATTTTGTTTTGGAACTGGGTAAAATTTTTCTCTCTAGTTTATTTTTATTTCTTTAAAGTATGAGGGCATTTGGGTCAGGAAGACTTATCATACAACAAATTATTTTGCGGTTGGGGTTTGTGATTAAAGCCTCAGTGTTACATTTATAGGGTTAAGGTTAGGTTAGCCTGGTCAGGGTTCCAGTTTCCATGCTAAATTATTTTTTTGGCAAATTGTTCAGTGAAATAATAGTGATCCTTTAATAAAAATACCAGTCTTTCTGTTACATGCATTAAACTGGAAATCTGTTCAACAATGTTCAATATGATTTATTGATTGTGAGCCATTTTGCAATCTTTTGTGAATGTTATGTCCTTTGAAGTGCCAAACTGTGAACTGGATCAATCTTCACAGGGACATAGTCATCAATATCAAACGTATTTGCTTTTATTTTCTGAATAGCTTCATTTTCTCATTATAGTTTTTTTGTTTTTCACTAGTTGCGATCCTTGTTACTTTTCATTGTAGCAACTCATCTGCAGGAATTTTTCTTTTATGAGGATGAAGTGGCTTTGTCTTTGTAACTTGCTTCGTCTTCGTCATCTTCTACAGTGGTATCCTCTGGATTTATGTGATGTGCTACTGTACATGAAGATGTTGAAGTTGCTGTTAGTAGCTGTTGTTGTTGTGTTGCTGATAGTTTGGTGTTGGAGGAGTATACCAAATACTAGTTCATATGGGTTTTTACTATGTGGCTCGGTGTGCAGTGATATTCTTTTTGTAGGCTGGTTCCCCAATAAAGTTGCACCATTTTGTTTTATCAGCCTTTTTGTTTGATGATGTTGGAGAGATTTTCTTTCACAGTTCAGTTATTCCTCTCCACCAAACACTGGGTTTGTGGTGTTTGCAGTGCACCATGAACAAGCTTTATCTTGTGTGATTCACAAAATGCTCTCATTTGTTTATTATAAAATTCTCCTCCATGGTCAGTATGTGACACGGTTGGGAAACCAAATAGCCAGAATATTTTTCCAACTGCTTGTAATACTTCTTCTGTCATTTTTGAACAAGAGCACATAGCCAGTACAAGTTGCTGTAGTAATCTGTGATACATGTGAAATCCACTTGTGTTTTTGTCCACAGGAACACTCCAAATTTCTAAAGTCCATTAAATCCAGTTGTACGTGACATAGGTAGTTATTGACCTGCATAGGATTTGTTATTGGTTTCTTTGTTGGATGTGTCATGCTGGCTTGTTGTTTTTGTGGGTGCCATTGTCTTAAAAACAGCTGTATAACATGCTGTGATATTTCAGCTTAAGCTTTCTTTAGGTAATCTTCTGTCTTATCTCTTCCTCAGTGAGCTCTTCAAGAATGCACATCAGTTGAGACTTGGTACAGGTCTTGTTTTGGAATCACAATCTTCATATCTTTGGACAGAATAATTATTGTCATTCTGTAGTGTCCACTGCTTTCTTTCAATTGCTTTAACTTCCAGCTTTGTTGAACCACATTCTTCATGATTTTTCTTTGAATTTTGAAGCCATTTCTTGGCATTGTTATAAAGCTCATCATTAATATATAAAGTAAATTTAGTGTCCCCCTTTTCTGATTTTTTAAGTTCTTCCCATTTTTCATAAAATTGCTTTCTATCAACACACAAAGCCATGCTTTTTATGCAAGTCCAATTTGGACACGACTGAGCATGCTCTAGTTCTGCATCAATTTACATTTTGGTTGCGTTGGACTGGGGCAAAAATAGATTGAAATGATATTAAAAATATTAGAGAGGAGTTGGTAACTGAATCACTGGTGGTCAAGTGGATAAGATGGTGGACTCTGATTCTGGAGGTTGGTGGTTCAAGCCCAGGTAAAAACTAATAATAGAGAAAAGGAAGGGAGAAAAATGGAGGGTGTGCAAAGGGAGAAGTAGGGAGGGGCTGCTAGGAGGAAATGGAGAGGGAAGAGAGAAATTCTTACCTTTTTAAGAACCACCTAAAAAGCCATGCCCCTACACTGTATTTTTTACACACACCCTACTAATTAAATCCTTTTGGATGGTTGATTAAAAAAATTTACCAAGTTAAACATAAATTTACTTAGTTAAAAATAAAATTACCTAGTTAAAAAAATTTAACTAAAAAATTTTCTTAACTGCAACATAATATGCATGTTGTGGCCCAAACTCTATCCATTCTCACCATTATAGGAACAGGGTTAGTATGTACAATGATGTAATGGAGCTGTGAGGAAATCGTCTTCTATCAGTGAGTGCTTTTACTACAGTGGTATAAGTAATATTTGATGCACAAGAAATTAAATTGTCACTACATACTCCAACCCAGCATTTAATTCCAAAAAGGAATGCCTTAAAAACTTGTATTTCACAAAGTCTCGTAGTCTTACAGAATACCAACAACAACTAAGCTTTTGTAGTAATATTAAGTTAATATTGCTATAAAATAACTGAGGAAGGGAAAGAACTGTTTAGATACAATGCACATGTAGTATTTCTCAGCAACTCACACCTCAAGGGACATTAGCCAAGGGCTTCATTAGACACAAAAACAGAGTGGAGATCTAAATAAAACATAACAACTACAAACTATTCAAAGGCAACACCAATCGAACATCAATTATCACCTGAGGTACAATGTAGTCAAGAACAACAACATAAAATGTTTTTAGCTATATCAAACGATCACTTACAGGTTTTCGGCCAATTGGTAGAGCTCGGCTACTGTACAGGTTTTTCCTTCCATCAAAAACAGGTCTTTGTCCATCAAAAACTTTATGATGTGTGCTGACCATGGCTTCTATAACATCTCTATTCACCCGACGTGGACATTTGTCAGGAGAAATGGACAGATCATAATGGTGAATGTTTCCTTTGGAGACGAGTAGGGACGAGTCAGCCACAGAACAGTGGATGCTTTTAGCACCGGAAGTGAAAGATTTGCACGTGTATACATTTTGCGGCCTGTGACTTGTCATTACAATGCAGGCAGCTTGTTTTTGCAATACATTTAATTATACATGACATCGTTGGGTGAGTGATATCTTTTCTTTCATTTTAGGAATCCCAGCAGCTAGTGTTCTGTTCAGTCCAAAGGTTAAAAATTTCCCTAAAATTGAGAATTATGAGGACGAACACAGATATACAGTACCAAAATGTAAAACGCACGTGAAGAGCGATTAGCCAATTGTTTTGTGGCGTTCTCGTTGCTGTCGACGTCCTCGTTGCTTAAGCTGTCTAAGGCACTGTTTACACGGACGCGTTTTCATTTACGCCTTTCGTTACGCCTTACGTTTACACGGCGCCGGTCGAGTTCTTTACCAGAACCGGGTCGTTTTGAAAACGCTTTCAAAAGTGGAGCGATTTGAAAACGATACGGTTTCATTGGTCGTGTAAACGGCGAAACCGCATCGATTTAAAAACGGTTACTTATTTTTGTGCGAATTGCCTGGCTCGCGAAGGTAAATATGGTGAAACTCGCCCGGAGTGCAGCAATTTGTTGCACGATCACAATTTAAGTTTTTTCAGCTTTTCTAAATTTTACTCTCTATAAACCGAGAAGCATATCGTAATAATTAGCAGAGATGTCTTGAAATGTTGACTATTTAGTCGATACGCTCCAGAGTAACGAAAAAAAAAAAAAAAGCAAACCGAAGATTCTGGATTCGGCCTGGGAGAACTCGTATTTGGTGGAACAACCTTTTGGACGGTGTTATGCTTCCAGAAGAGTGCCTGAGAGCGAGATCGCCATGACGTTGACGGTTGGATAGGATCCGTGTAAACACTTCGAAACCGTGTCGTTTTTGATGCGGTTTCGAGGTCATGAAACCGTGTCGATCGGAAACCGCGTCCGTGTAAACGATGCCTAATATATATCAAAGCGTACTTAACCATGACGGCACCGCTAGATTTCAGAATACCTGACTTTCAATTCACATACATACGTACATGCATACATACATACATACATACATATATACATACATACATACATACATAAACTTTATTTTTTCTCGAATTTGAGTATTTTTTTAAGTAGTTTTTTTTTGAGTAGTTTTTATACAAGCTAATGTTTCCGAGAAAACAATGACAAAAGAAGTCAACAAAACATACAATAACTTATAAACTGCGGTTCTGTACTATATTTACAATTAATGGCTAAAATAAAATAAATCTGTGAACAATATTATAAAAAACACTATGAGCAGAATGACAAAATTTACCAAATACCACTGAATAACAAGAACAACAATTTAATCCGGTATTCCCGGTCAAAGAAGCAATAGTTCTACAGATAGCAATAATTACAATAACAGGAGATCAGGAGCTTGCGAAGATCCAGCATTATTCCCCAAAATTGCTGCGGCCAGCCATTCCGCCGTGATGCCATTGATTCGCAAGCAGCGAGAAAGACAAAAGGTGATACTGTTTAAGAGCACTTCAAATATAGCGCTGTTAAAGACAGTCAACTTACAATATTATCCCAGTTTCCTCGACGACGCATTTCCCTCTCCTCTACCAGACAGTCGGCTACTGGTTTTCGATCTTTCCTATGCTCGCGATTTAAACTTGCAGGCTGTAAGAAAGACAAATGGTGGTTATATTTAAAAAATTAAGAACAAACTTACAAGTACTTCTCTGTCAACGCTATAGCGTTGCTCAAGGCCTTTTTAAGTCTAACACTTAAAAAATCAACTTACATTGCCATCCCAGTTTCTCTCTTTCGTCCGCCCTTCTTCACAGTCCTTTTCCATACTGTCTGCACTGACAAAGTTGTTTGGACTCCGGGAAGGCTTTCCGTCGTCACCCTCATCAAGAATGGTCATTAAATAATTAATGTAACTTATTGCGAGCCTTAAAGTTCTAATTTTTGATAGTTTCGTGTCATGCGGTATGTTTGGTATATGATTTCGAAGTTCTCGAAAAGCAAAGTTCAGATCCAGAGTTCTCTGTGAGTTTGCCCGCCGCTTCTTGTGCTTCCCCTCCATTTCTGTAGAGCAAAAACTACGCTCGTCACCTAGGAAGAATACTAAGGCTTGTAAACTAGCCGCGTTATGATTGAATGATTGATTGATTGGAAATAGCGACACAATCCAGACGTCAACACGTTCCCAATAATAAACAGCTATGTCAACAGCATCATACAATTTGTTTGTGGCTCATGACGGTAACAGCGGTGTGTGATAAAGTAGCCTTTTACCAGCTTTAGGATTGCTTTTGATCTTCGTTCAACGTGTTTCGCATTAAATGATTCTAGGTTTTTGAACAATCAGTCACAACAAAAGTTTCCAAAGCGGCTAGTAAGAGGATGAGCTTCGCCAGCAATAATTTAAGTAAACAAGAATTGTTCTTTTATGCTTCCTGATTGGACAGTCTGTAAGCTATCTTACCTTAAAATCTTACGCTGAAAACTGATGATTTATTTTGATTAGTCGTTAGGAAATTTGACAAGAAATAAATTGGAAAGATTTGTGTTAGGTTTTCCTCATCAGGCAATTCTCAGTCCACGGTGCTGGGAAGTTCTGGAAGAGATTAAACAACAACTGCAACAGCCAGAGCCACAGCAACAGCAACAGCAGCAACAACAACTGCAAAAGCTACAGCCACAGCCACAGCTAAAGCCACATGTTCCTAAACTTGTGGCCTTACGACTTGCAAAATTTCTCAAGAGAGCGACAAACAAGGAAGGAGCAGTTATATAAAAAGCAAGCGGGTAAACAGAGGGGCCGGCTACGGTGTAGAAATCCTACGAGTGTATTGTTTCACAGGGAGGCGAGTTCTCTATTCGATGGCTAAAAACAAAACTTGAGCAACAAGGATTTTTTTTAGACTTATACAGTAGGTTTTCGTGCCCCAGAACCTGACTTGTCCCCAGTCGTCTTCATACAGTGCAGGGAGAGATGGGTACCGAGAAAAAGATCCCCTGCTCCTCCACCTCGCGTGCTTCTCTTCCTTTGCCGTGTGCTATATGATGACGACTGGGGACGAGTCAGCCGCAGAGCAGTGGATGCTTTTAGCACCGGAAGTGAAAGATTTGCACGTGTCTACATTTCGCGGCTGGTGACTTGTCGTTACAATGAAAATTAAATTGCAGGACGCCGTCTTCCTGTCACTATTTCGCTTGAAATGATAATTTGCTGGCCGCTTAATAGAGGTGAAAAAGCAATGAATAATAACCTTGCAACAGCAGAGCGGTGGCCGCGGCCGCTTAATAGAGTTAGCCGTTGAATAGAGGTATCGAATACATCATTTTAGTGACAAATGAATCGGGACTTTAGAAAGTGGCAGTTGAGTGGAGATCTCAAAACCCACCTGAAAAGGCCTTCACGTATAATTCTTTCAAATTGAAATCCAGGCTGGACTACTTTCACTTATTTGTCTAAATGCGAAAAGAGTGTTAATTAAAAATGTTTCTCTCGCATTTCACCTTGTTTGCCTTTGCCCCGACTCCTACCACCACACCTAACTGCACATCAATCCCATCTTGTCATCTTGGGCACATTTTATTGGAGCACATACTGAGTTAAAGTTAATTTCAGAAATATGTCTCGCATGTTTAGACCGGCAATTTTGTACCACGAACCGCCGTCTTCTCCTCAAGAAAGGCCTTGTCCTGGGTGTGATGAACGAGTGCGCAACACTCACACTGCAACGTTTCGCGTGTTCAAGCCAAGAATTATATATCAAGAACCGTCGCCATCTTCTCAGGCTCCTCAGCAAGCAAGGGAGCCGAAGAAACTCCCTTGTCCTTTGTGCGACGAAGGGTTAAGATACAACAGTCAACTGCAGTGTCATTTGCGAACTCACACAGGGGAGATGGCTTTTCAATGCAATTTTGAAGGTTGTGAAAGACAGTTCGCTCGCCCAGAGGAATTAAGGCGACATCAGCGTATACACACCGGTTTACAACCGCAAAAGTGCGAAATTTGCAGCAAGGCCTTTACTAGGAAAGACTCCTTGAAAAAACATGAAACGACTCATATCAGGCGTCAAGGTCTCAATGACGGTGGAAGAACATTGTGACTGCTTCCCAGGAATGGAACAAGCTACCTCTACAAATGAGAAAAGCAGAGACCCTAAGTACTTTCAAAAACTCTCTTTGGAACAGGATTTTTAAAGATCAGAAACTTTTAACTCATTTTACTTTGTAAATATTTTGCCGTATTTTTTTTAATTATCCCATAGCTTTTTTAGATTTTTAATAAGTTTCATTGTAGTCTTATTTCTATTTATTTGTTAACTTGTAATGAGGGCCACTAGTAAATTAGCATTTTCATGCTATTTCGTGTTACCCTCGTTAAATAAAGACTTAACTTACTTATTTACTTACTTACTGCCGTTTACTAATAAAACAGTCTGTGTTAACTTTCCCACGATAATTTTAGCACATTTTTCAATAATTCAATAAACTGCCCCTTCCGCTAACACCATACACTATAAAGCAATAGTGTACAGTGAGAAAATACCGCAGTCTGGGCAGCGAGTGGTTTGAAAATTTCACTGACTGCAAGATGAAGGCAAGAGGGTATTACCACTGCATTATTTGTGGCCGTTCATTTGAGAAGGGCAGTAGATTGAAGGCCCACATCGAATTTGGCCATAATTTCCGAGAACGGCAAAAAGAGCTTTTTTGTTGCTTTTGCGGGAAAAAAGTGAATAATGTTGCTCGGCTTTTTGTGCACTAAGTACATAAATGCGAGAGCCGGCCGAGATTCTTTAGGTAAATCAGTAGCAAAGACATTTCTTTGTCCTTCAATGTGTCAGTTAAGAATTTCTTTTATGCAGGCAGCTTGTTTTTGCGTTGCCTTATTATATATATAGAATCATTAGGTGATTGATATCTTTTCTTGTAATTTAAGAATCCCAGCAGCTAGTATCCCGGCAGCTAGTTTTCTGTTCAGTCCAATGATTAAATATTTCCCTAAAAATGGGAATTATGAGGACGAACACAGATATACAGTACCAAAATGTAAAACGCACGTGAAGAGCGATTAGCCAATTGTTTTGTGGCGTTCTCGTTGCTGTCGACGTCCTTGTTGCTTAAGCTCTCTAATATATGAATTTTGCATCGACAAGACAAATGAAGACTTTTGAGAGCGAGATTCAACTACAATCCAGAACGGTCTTGCCTCGCGTTGCTTCGCAATACATCGCATGTATTTTCTTCACCGTAAGATACGTTACGGCGCTGACAGGGCCACTGCAGTATCACTGAATAACTGCTGTATGCAAACCTGTGCACAAATATCCCGCTTAACGAGGGTTTCGGTGAGCAGTATCGTTTAAGATTTAGTAGCATGGATTGACAGATTTAAATCTCCCAAAAGGTTCTGGGCTCTCACGCAGTCGAGGACATTCTGTTAAGCATCAATTAAGTCTTTTGACAAAATGCAAACAATAGCTTCTGTTCCTTATTTACTCTTTCTGGACTTAGCTAAAACTAAAAACAAGCAAAGGAAAGCGTCCGATCGCAGCCACATATGATCCTCCATCGCAGCCACGTATGATCGATGGAGGACTATAAAGAGTTCGATATGTGGAGAGACTATCTCCAACTAAACAAACTAGTCCGCCAAGTCCGAGTTGGAGGGGAAGGCGACAGTGAAGGCGTTCCAACAGAAAAAAAACGCCATTTCATTAGACAACTACAAGCGGTGCTGTTGGAATCGTATCAGATGTCCAGGAGCTCGCGAGGCCGTAATATTAATCTAAAGCGCTAAAATCCGTTCTTCACACGGAAAAACATCATGTACACTTTGTCAAGCACAGCACAATGAGTCAGTCGTACACCATCCGATATTGTCCGCAAAACCAGCCCCGTCTTCTTCATCGCCGACGTCATCTCATTCAATGCCAAGTTCCTTTCACGCTTCTGTTTCTTCTCTCCACTCAAGCACAACGCCTCCGCGTTCACCCCAATACGTTTATCCGCAAGCATGCAAGTAATACGCCTTCTTCGTCGTCTTCTTTTTCTGTGCCAATTCTGAAGCGAGAATCATTTTCCATGCTGCACAAAGTTTTCTTTGGAGTTTGTTTATCGCAAGTTTGGATTGATCATTTTGATTTTGTTTGTTGGATTTATCTACATTGCCATAACCTGCCGCTGCTTTCAAAAATACCCACCGCCCACTGCTCAACAAGACACAGAATTCGCCGCACCACCACAGACCATCGCTTTGCAAGTCATGTCTTCATTAGCTCCTCCTCCCTTGCCTTCGCCTCCTCCTCCGCTTCTACCACCCAAGAATGATTGTCCACTTTATGGAAAGTACACGAGGAACAAGGACACAAGATATCGCATTAACCAAAACACTAGAGATACCACACTTGACCCTGTTTCAGCCATTTTTTTTAATATGATTACTTTCTATAGTTTAACAGTTAAATTACACCTTATTTGTCGCGCAAAACTTTTCATCCGCAAGGCTCTAACAAAATTCCTCACAAGTAAGAGTTGACTGACAATTTTGATTTCTAGTCTCTTTCAATTTGCGCCTGAGGATCCAGAGTTAACCGTTTATACCTGTCGCGCAAAACATTTCTGTGAGGGAGGGAGAGGCAACTTTTCGTTTTTGATGGCGTGAAAATCGATCACGACTGCGTCGAGGTAACTGGCCGCAGCTGTTGCGAAAACAATCACCGCGCAAAACATCGAAAAGTAAGCTAAAATTCTAGGCCAAAATTATTTCTTCTCGGAATTCTGAAGAGTGAGAGTAATCAGCAATTATTCAGCTTTCTTTGGAGTCGAATTTGCTAGCAAAGCGGCGAACAAGTCAGGAGTTCCACGCTGTTTTTCAGAGTGTGTTCAAAATGTATCGGGAAAAAGTTGCCTCCCTTGTCAATTTTATGTACTTACATAGCGATACGTAGCTAATTAGCTTAAACCTCAAAGCGCTTCCGCACAAAACCATTCTCGTCCCTAGAGGCCGCTATTCTTTCGCGGCCTCTGGGAACGAGAATGGCACAAAACTCGCTCCTTACACGACTATAGTGCTGTCGCCTATATCAACTGTATGCGCATGTAGATAAAGAAAATCGATACTACAAGATACAATAAACGTATGCCAATAATTCAATTTAACAAAAAACGTCGCCGTCGAAAACTGATTTTTTTTCTTTGGCATACGCAATTTCTCGAAAATGAAAAATAAATTACATTCAACATATTCCATATCTGCGTCAAAAAGAATGTGGCCATCCTAAAATTAATACTGAACGTTCCACGTCTGCCTTTTTAAGTAGATTAATATTTATTAATAAGCATAACCTTAGTATAAGATAGTCAGGAGTTTTTGATTCGTTTACGCATTTTGTTATTAAGTATTATGGCATTCATGTAACATAGGATATGTATTTTTATCTTGTGGAAAAAAAAAACATTATTAAAAAAAGAGCCGAGAGTGGAAAAGGAAAAAAAAATCTTCGGAAATCGATCCAGGAGCTTTCCCTTATCGACAAGCTACCAACTTAACCGAGTGCGCTACGGCGGTAAACATTTGCCAAAGTGTCGAAATAAAGGTTTATCATACCGTTGTTATTCATATCGAACTTCATATTTTCCGCTCTGTCGGCTTTACGAGACAAAGAACTTAATCGGTTTCTTTTGTTTTTGCTTTGAATATAAAAGGTTGCAAAGAACGCCGACGTGTTTTTTGCAAACAGGTTTTCTTCAAAATAAAGCAGAAATATGCGCAAAAAACAAAGCGTAATGTTTTTCGATTGTATCAAAGGCGACATGAAAAAATTTCAGCTCATTTGGACGACATTTAAACAACGGCTTAAATCGTCACTTACGCCCTTCTTCCCCCGAGCCCTTCAATTAGTCTTTTACTCACCCAGATTGGATACTCCTTAAGCTAGCCCGCGTAAGATTGTAACGAGCAGTATAATTTTTTCTTTAAAAGTCTACTTAAATTATTCTTGAGAACTAGATATACCCTTAACCGACTGAAAATCGGTGGTTCGAGAATGTACGGAATTGTTTCGAGAATGTTAAGTTTAGGGCGCACGAGTCAAGAACAGAGTGAGTTTTTCCCCAAACCTTGGCCCACCGCTTGCGTAGATCGGCTCTCACGATTAGGGACTGTTCGTTATTTATGGCCAAGGGGAGGGGGCTGGGGTAGTGAGTTTTTAATCAACTTAGGTGTATACAACTGACTTGCGTTCTCACATCGAAGCAATCCCAGTAGGCATACAGCCTGGGTATATAAAAAATATACCCCTTGCCGAAGCGTTTCACATTTACAGTTCCTTTTTCAAGACTCCACTAGTAAACTTTATCCAGAGACAGGTAAAATGATTTGATTGTGACATATCCCGTCACACTTGAGCGGTTCGTTGATATGAGTTCTTTTTTTTATATATATCAAATTGCATAATTATTGAATGACGTTACAGCAGGCCACTCGTTTTTTCAGTTTGAAAATTAACCCCCCTTCCACCTCCCCCCTCCCCATTCAAAACACCGAAATGATAAATATGATAATAACTTTGCACATTTTATGAAGGTAGAGAACTCGTTACAAAGTTGGCGCCGCTAAGCGCGAGATGACATTTATTTGGTGATGGGATATGTCGATGATATGTGCTCGCCATATCTAGTCAATGTAAGTTCAAATTCTGTGGCGTATAAAAACAAGGAGAATGGACAAGAACGACATGCGGCGACTTTTTATGGGAAGGTAACTCGTAACATTTACATTACTTTTTGAAAGCATCGGGCGAAGGCGGAAAGCTGCACGGGTCACCGACGGGTATAGATTCCGACTCATGGACGACAAATTGCGACAGCGTTTTCTCGTACAACTGGCTGTTTCCTTTGCTAAACTTAAGGTATGAAACGAAGGAAGATGATTGATATAATTTCTAGTAGCCTGCGAAGCTACCGGTTTTCGCGCGCGATTGGAAAAGCCGCGAAAAACGAGCCAGAGCGCTAGATGGTAACTCGTAGTTGACTCATAGTAGTTGAGTAGTTGACTCACTCGTAGTTGACCTTCGGTAAATAAAATAAATGTGTTTCGCATTAAGCGATCACTAGTTTTTTTGAATAATGAATGGTATAAGCAAAGTATGCAACGAAACGCTAAAAGGGCGCTCTCCTTGTTTCGAAGTTAGCGGCAAGTCCAAAGAGAGTAAATAATTTGGCGGCAAGTCCAAAGATAGTAAATAAGAAAGCAACTCCAGTAGTGTTTGTATAAAATTAACGTAAAACTGTGTTGCTTGACGGAGAATTGAAACTGTCTTTCCAAATCTTTCGTCAATTATGTTGTGACATAGATGCTGAAAGATTTTGGAACCTCTTTCGAAGTTAGGCTAGCGGATAAACTACAATAAACGTAAGTAAACAGTAATTAGTCTTTTACTCACCCTGATTGGATAGTCTTTAGGTTAGCCGACGTTAGATTGCGAAATCATGTAAGATCTAGTATGATTGGTTAAATGATAAGCTCGCTCATGGCGGTTATGCTAATGATGGTTTCAAGAAAAAAGTTCATTTTTAAATGGTGGAGTACACTTTTAAATTGACTTTTGTTTAAAGCGATCTGTCTTCCCACTGTTCCAAAATTTGGTCTTTTAGGTGGAGTGAAGTCTCCACCGACGCGATTTGCTGAAAAACAAACCAAAAATAGTCAAACATTGTAACATAACAAGGTTTAACTATATCTCTAACTTAGTATGCACTCTGTGATTGGTCAATTTTGCAGGTCATATTCCACAGTACTGCCCGCTTGACTTCAACTAGCTTTCTTTCCTTAGCACCAGATTAACCTCAGAAATATAATAAATATCTTACTAACCTCGTTTTATCAGTCCATAGTGTAAGTTACGGATCCTCATTTTTTTTCCTATTAATAATTTATGGCCCATGCGCTTTGCGCTTGGGCCATAAATCAACAGGAAAAAAACTCGGTCTATAACTTACAGTACAGACCTCGAACTCGGTTAGTGAGAAGTATGTATTCAAAAGCATATCCCAAGACTTTCATTTTCATTTCATTTTCCATTTTATTGTTTTCTCCATTCAGATTATATTAAGAGTTACTTTAATAATAAATACAAGGTAAAAAAAAAATAGAATGGAGAGGGGCACGATATAGTAAGAACTAATTAGTGCCCTAAATAATATTTAATTATTAATATCTATAGCTTATTACAGAAAACACATAAGCACACACACAGACACACAAAGATACATCATAGCACAAAACAAGGAGGTTAGCACTGAGCAAAATAATATTTGAAAATTTGCCTTTTTAAAATTGATTCTTGATGGAATATTGCGAATGGAAAAAGGAAGATCATTCCAAAAATATTTACTAATAACAGTAGGGCAAAATTTTCTTAATATATGTGTCCTAGAGTGAGGAAGGAATTTAATTGAGAAGTTGCAGTCCATGTGGAAAAATTATGTTGCTCAGAAACAAAGGATATCAGGAAATAACAAGGCTTGTCATCGCAAAGGTGATCATAATTTATAGAAATAAACAAGTATACATTTTACAGCGGTGATTGTATTGGTGTGAACACCTAAAAAATGTCTGGAATGTTTATTGTGTTGTAACCAATCACAGGCGAGATCTTCACACCACAGAAACCACTGGCAAAGAATGGTTTCCTATCTGTCACGGAACAAATTATTTTCGTTTTGCTTCAACATTCAGTCTCTTTACAGGTAAACAATTGCTTTTCCTTCCTTCTTGTTTACAGTATGTGCTATAATAGCGAAGAATTCAGGTTTGAGCAATTTTAAAATAAATTACAAAGCCAATGTGCCAGGCCAAAGCACGCGATGGTTTGGCGCATGAATTTTCAAACTTTTTGTAACGATCGAAATTGGTAGTTATGCCTGATCGCAAGTTACAATGTTGCAAGGTAAGCTGCTGGAATTTTCTGATCTCCATTGCTTCATGGCTAATGCAGCAAGCATTAACTCTTTTTTTGTTAGGTGAGGGAGATTTACTACATTTTAGTAATTTTTTTTTTTTTGGTAGCTATTAATAAAGTTGAAATTTGAGAGTTACAAGTTCTTGTCGATGTTTTCATTTCTGATAGCAGTAATCCTTGCTTATATTTTTTTGCAGAACAAGGGGATTGGATTTATGTGGGCTAACGATTGAACCTTCAAACTACTGTGCCGGTAGAAGTTCCTTGATCACAAGATCGCAAACTGGAAAGACCACCAACCAAATTCAACATCTATAGAATGATTGACACATCGTACAAAGTAAACAGCCCAATTTTCGGTATTCCTTCCAAAATAAAATTTTGCTTTTTCTCTGAAGGCATTCATGCATTTGATATCTGGAGGATTATATGCTATAGGAAACTAGTTATGAGGGGATTAGGCAAGAAGATTTCAAGTCCCCTTTGGATGCAATTATTACCACATTTTGCGCGCAAAATGAAACAAAAATAAAACATGATTATCTCCGATCGCAGTTCTTCTTACCAAATGAATCTCCGTAAATGTCCGTAAACTTGCATGTTACAACCCAAGGACTTTATATATTTCAATGCATATCTGAAAATTTATTTTTCTAAGAAGAATTCACGATTGTTCATTTTTTATTGTCTTCATGTAATACGTCATTACATGGAAAGCTGGTTGTCATTGCGTTGCATTGGCTTCTAAATTTTTCTTTCTAAAATCGAACGATGTGCTGAATGCGGTCCTCAGCACTGATCTTGGGGAGCAGTGGTGTTTTAAATTCCTAATAAGACAGCTTGTATCCTTAAACATTGTAAACAAAATGAAAATAATTTGTTCTGTGACCGATAGGAAACCGTTCGTTGCCTGTGGTTTCTGTGGTATGAAGATCTCGCCTGTGATTGGTTAAAACACAATTAACATTCCAGACATTTTTTAGGTGTTCACGCCAATACAATCACTGCTGTAAAATGTATACATAGTTCAGTGAAGTGTTGGTTTGGACATGTATCTAATATTTAAATGAGGTGCAGACAAGTGTGGCTTAACAAAAGAATATAGTTCATTAAACCATTTAAGCCTCTGGCTTTGGCCCAACTTATGTTTCACTTTGTATGGTATGAAAAACAATAAAGATTAAAGATAAAGATTAAAGCTGATCTATTGTAAAAATGCCACGATCCAGTAAAGGATTGCAACTTAAGATCAGGATCATTAATATTTCGCTTCATTTACATAAGACCAATAAAAGTAAAAACTAAATAGTTATACAATTCAGAGAGCTAAAAATATATGAAATATAAGAAGGTAGGGGAAAATAAATGTTAAGCACATCACAAGTCTTATCACAAGCCATATGCCAAGACTTTAGAAGAAACCTGGATTGTTCGACGCCATTTGTCCACCGATTTATGTTCCTCCTTGTCGTCTTGCTAGTCCTCTTTACGAAATAACGTTTGAGACACGATGGACGGCATGTGGAAACGCGATCGTTCGAAACGAAAGTATAACGCCTTCAATCTCGTCCCCAGAGGGGAGAGTTGAAAACGCTGACCCCCGCTCCGTGGACTACCCACTGACCCCCACTCCGTGGACTACCCCACGGAGTACTCCACGGACTACCCAACGGACTACCCCGCGTGGTAAAGCAAAAATTACTTTTAGGCTGAAAAATAGATACAAAAGACGTACTTGGGTCAGTCGCCATCTTGGTTACCGCCATTTTACTTGGCGGGTTTACCTTAAAGCTGGAATCCTGAATTTGGAGTCCGGAATCCGGAATCTGGACTCAAATGGAAGGAACAAACCAAGTCCCAGACTAAGACTCCACTCCTGTCACCTACCTCCTCCTGTAAGACATCTATCGTCTTCTTCGGTTCTTTTATTCCTCTTATTAATTTCATGCATTATTTATTTTAGTGCCATTTCAATTCTTTGTGCTTATGATGTTTTTTAAAAAAATTATTGTTTTCATGTTCCGAATATGACTCTCAGTTATCAAACATAGTGTTGATACTGAAAACAGTGGCGAATGCTAAAAATCATGCATTCGGATGCACATTTTGTGCCGCTAAAAGTAGTTGGTTGAATAGTTGACAACCTGTCATTCGTATATAAGCAGAAACGAATTAATAAATTTACCTTAAAAAGCGAAACTAGGTATTCTTACTTGTTTTAATAACGAGCAACCTTTTTGCAAAACGAGCAACTTTTAGCAAACTTTCGAGCACCTTTTTGATCATTTACGGGCACAGAACCTGTGGACGACCGTTCCGGTGGTACTCGATGAAATCTCCCCATGAAGCTTTGTGCCTGTCATCAATTTAATGTTTGCGTGATTTCTATTTTCATTTGATTAATAGTTTTCTGATGAGCGTCATTCATTTGTCAATCATCAATAAGATATCCGATATACTGGTTTTGATGAATTAGGTCGCAGAGTGTGCAGTGCTAGGAGAATGATTTCAGTGAGCTCAGATTAAATACCTGCTGTGGCTATATCGCGCTTGCTGTTCTCTTCACAAACATTACAATCATCATCCCTTTATGTCAATAATTTAAAGATTAGTATTTAGAAAAATAAACAACCCGCATGTAGCAAAGCTAATCGAGGCGGGTTATGTAACTTACGCCAGGATCAAATTCGATCAAAACGCTACCACTCGAATACATCTCTCGTTCCTAGCTTGTTCGAAGTACGAGGATCTTTGATCACAAGGAAATCAACTTGCGAATGTTACAGAGAAAATGAAAAGTAAAAATTATAAACATATTACTTTTATTTACATTATTGTATAGCCAAACAACTTGCCTAGTAGCTGAATTACGCGTTTCATGTAAGATGGCGCTAGCCGAGTTACCTGCGGTATATACAAAACAGGAGCATTTTGATGTCAACTTAGGATATAGGCGAAACACAGTGATGGTAGTAGAGTTTCATCATTTGCAGAAACATTTGGTTTCAAATATTTTCCTCAATCTGAGCTCTTTCAGATTTTCTAGATTCCAGATTCCGGATTCCGGATTTCGGATTCCGGATTCTATCTTTTTGGTAAACGGCGGTAACCAAGATGGCGACAATCTTGTATCTTTTTTCA
This sequence comes from Pachyseris speciosa, assembly GCA_016490735.1. Taxonomy (NCBI): domain Eukaryota; kingdom Metazoa; phylum Cnidaria; class Anthozoa; order Scleractinia; family Pachyseridae; genus Pachyseris; species Pachyseris speciosa. Next base: position 93,240 of record JAEMWC010000962.1, on the reverse strand, counting down.
GCCTAAAAGTAATTTTTGCTTTACCATAAGAGGGGTAGTCCGCGGAGTAGTCCATAGGGTAGTCCGTGGAGTACTCCGTGGGGTAGTCCACGAAGTGGGGGTCAGTAGTTAGTCCACGGAGCGGGGGTCAGTGTTTTCAACTCTCCCTACCCAGAGCCTACGTTACCCTTGTCCAGCGGAACGGGCAACGGACGCTCTGGAAGAATCCAAAACTAGCCTGCGAAGCAGTCGATTCCTTGCCAAACCCTGCGCGGGGGAGATCGAGCAAGCAAGTGGGCGAACGAGCGTGACACTGCGGTGAGCAAAAAAATTGGGAAAAAGCGGGGAGGGGGTGGGGCGGCGAAGGAATCGCCTGCAGTCAGTCCCACACATTTTACCGAACGCCCAGATAAATGCCGCGCTCCCTTGGGACACCAACTGTCAAATTAGGACCAATCATAATTAACCTTGGGTGAATCTTTTCACAACCGGCAAAAGCAAATACTGCGTGAATTTTTACGATGGCGAATGAGTATTTCTAGCGACAGCAAATGAGTTTTAGCAATAGTGAATGGCTTTTAACGATAGCGAAGGAGTATCAGCGAAAGCGAATGGAATTTAGCGATAGCAAATGAGTTTTTGCAAGCGATAGCGAAGGAGTATTTATTGCGACAGCGAATGTAAGTTACGGCGTTGGCAAAGGAGACTGAAAGGAGAGATTTAGCGACAGCAAATGGAATTTAGCGGTAGGAAATGATGGCTTTTAGCGATAGTGGATGTATATTAACGACAACAAAATGGAATTTAGCGAAGCGAGTACCGTTTAGCGACAGCGAATAATGGTGAAATAACCAACACTGAAACTCTTTCTCCAGCGAATTTTCCGCGGACGAGTTAGCAACTGAAATTTCCCCCCTCCTACATCTACAAGGGAAGCTTGTGGCAACGAATTCGCAGTCAAGTCCATGGATTTCGCCTACATTATTTGATCTTCAATCAAGCTCTGAAGATCGCGAGAACACGGGCAGATTCTTTAGAAATTTACTTCTTCTTTCTCGCAAGTATCTGATAGATGGCGCTTTTACCAAAGCCAGCTGGTAAAATTGCAGGCCTCAGGCTCCGGTTTCAGCCGAATATGTTCACCGTTTTGGGAAAGATCATTCAACGTTTCCTGAACAGAAAATTTGAAAGATACCTTAGTTCGTCGTGTTTCTGATGTCGGATGCATGAACTGTCAAATTTCTGATTTACTTCTTGACTGACAGGCTACTAACCAATCAAAATGCATCATTTCTTCCCGTTCGTGGGCGAACGGCGTTCGGTAAAGTGTGTGGGATTGACTGCAGGCGATTCCTTCTCCCCCCACCCCCTCCCCGCTTTTTTCCATTTTTTTCCTCACCCTAGTGTCACGCTCGTTCGCCCGCTAGCTGGCTCGATCTGCCCGCGCAGCGTTTGGCAAGAAATCGACTGCTTCGCAGGCTAATCCAAAACCGGAACCAGAAAATCATGGTTCCGGTTTGATTGCGCCTGCGTGAGGTTTCAGGACAAAATGGCGGCTTTTGATCATGTCAACACGTTCGGCAGGACCAATACAGGCACCAGGAGTTTCAGGTTTCCGGTTGGATTGCAATGCATTATGGGGCGATTGGCCAGAAAAGTGAGCACCAACTTCAGAAGGTCCGCCATATTGATTTCCGTCTCGACGCGGTCGTATTGTTCCTGGCTCGTTTTGCAAGCATATATCTACCCTCTAATCGATCAACTGGGGAAATTAACTCCAGCATAATGCTCTAAAGAGGTAAAACTATTTAAAACAATCAAACAATCTTGTCTGACACGACTTTAAAGTAAAAGTGAGAAGTCCTGCAAATAGAAGCTTTTTGAATTAATCAAACGTAAACAACATTCATCTTATTAACTGAAATATGTCATACTATATCCTTTAGCGATACGGGATTTGGGCACCGAAATTGCGTGCTAAAAGGATGTCCAGGTAGTAAAAAGAGGCTGCGTAAATGGGCATCATCTCGTTGTGAGCTTCACGCTTGTATTCATAGCACGGTTAATTGTGACTGCAAGCCTCCATTTCAACTCTTTCCATTTCCAACGGCGCTCAAAACCATTAACGGAAGGATAACGTGGACGGGAGCTGTAAAGAGACAGGATTGGAAAGGAAAAATGTGGAAACCCACAAAATCTTCAAGAGTTTGTAGTGAGCATTTCTTACATGGGAAACCAACAAAGGAAAGACATTGCAGTCTTTTGATGTTCATGAAGCAAATAGCATTCGCAGATCGACAGGAACTTTCAACAAATGGCTTCTGTCCTGGTGTACCGGTACACAAGGGAATAACTATTGTTCTTTCTTTGTTTGGGAGTCATTGGTTAGCTGTTTTGTATTGTTTGGTCCTTTTGTGTCGGCTCTTGTGAACCGGTACACCAGGACAGAACCCAACAAATGAGTCAGGCAGGCCACACTACATATCTCATGATCACTGCTGCTGTTACTGCTATGCATGGGAAATAATGCAGGAACAAGGATTTTGTACAGATGATGAACATCTTGCAAAACAATAAAGAAAAGGAAAACAATAAGGAAATAATGCATCTGAGAGAGACAGTTAAAGATCTGTCCCAAAACCTAAAACTTGCTGAGCCTAAATTGAAGAAGGGTAAAGGCCTAGCCTATGCTGACTTGATGACGGATCTGTAAACCTTTTAACAGGCATTCCCACAAAGGTTGCATTCGATAAATTGTATTATATGGTGAAGGACAATGGGAAAAAGCTCAAATACTGGAGCGGCCCTGCAAAATCAAATCGTAAGGGGAGAAATTATAAAAATGCCTCTCAGAAATGGGTACTCTAAAGTGCGTCACATTATTGACTGAACAGAGATTTATATAGAAACACCAAGTGATCCAGCATTGAGAGCAGCAATCTACTCAGACTAAACAACACAACAGTGCTAAAATTCTTGTTTCTGTCACTCCCAATAGTGCCTTCAACTTTGTTTCTGATGCACGGAGTGACAAAAATTTCAGATTTCCCTTTAACAAGAGAATCCAAATTCTATAACATATTGGCGCCGTATGAGGAAGTCATAGCTGACAGAGTGTTTACTATTGCAGAGGATCTGTTGTTGAGAAATGCCAAACTTCATATTCCACCAGAAAAGCGTGGAGTAGAACAATTTACCATCCGTAAGAAAAAAACATGTAAATTTACGAATTTTTGTAGAGCAAGCAATCAGGTGTATGAAGACCTTTCGTTTGATCAAACATGAACTTTATACCTATCTGCTGTTAGCATAGCCATATTGATGATATTATTGTCTGTGCAGACATTTGTGATCTGTATGTGTCGTTATCCAAAGTGTAGATATACAGGCATGACCATTCAAGAAATTGGTTGCTTCTGAGTTTTTTCCTATTGTTTCCCTGAAAGTGGGTTCAATAGAGGAGGCAGAGTGCTCTGTAGAGTGCTTTATAGAGGTGGGGACATAATGGACCATTTACCAGTTGCTATTTATCGTTTTGGGGGTGAGAGAAGAGTGGAAATGAGTGCGGGTTGTGGCATACAGGGTGTTATCAGAAGGGACAATCAAGGATAAATAGCAAGACAGCCCATGTGCAAGTTCTCTCACCCCAGAAGCAAGTTAAATAGCAACCGGATCAGAGAATTTACAGTACATACTACCAACACCAGGGCCTCATGATTCACTTCAATAAAGCAGATAATCTTTGTCTCATTATCACACCATTTATTGCATGTTTTGACTTAAACTCTAACACCACTGAAGGCCCATTATTATCCCATTATTACTGGAATGAAATCAAGGTATTTGTTTTGCTTACAACTTCTGGGCTGCGGCCAGGAAATTTGTATAGAACCATGTCAGATTTGTTTCCACCTTGGCGCAGTAACAGGCATCAAATCTTATTGTTTCCTTATGGCATTCTCTCTGAGTATACACTATGAAATCACAGCAGTGCCTATTAGTTAGAGCCATCTGGCGTTGGACTTGTGTAAAATATGGATGTTTTTGCTTCAGTGTTACTTGTCCAAGCTTGTTGCATAAATATGACAAATTATCTGGAGAAGGAGTTTCATTAGCAGTGCAACAGGGACGCTTAAATTCAAGTACACCTTTACCATAGCATGAACATTCTAACAAAAGATCAGGAGGATGCTCCTAGGTACTGTTTACGTTTGTGAATAAAACGACCTCATTCTCGATAGGTTGCATCAAGCAATCTGTATGCCTTGCTTTCTTTATATTCATTCAGTACTCGCTTGGGAAACTCAACGTCCTTTCCTGGATGGTCAGCCATGAGGAAAAATGTGATGTCGCTCAGGTAGACTGGCGGCCATGAAGTCATGCTGTCGCTATCTTAGCGTCAGGGAATCAGGCACTGAAACCCCTTCCGGCATACATATAACCAGTAGATTAACCTTTTCTTTCTCTGTGTGGGGAATTATTTCCTTATAAGTCGGCTGTACCTCAATACCCATCTCTGATGCGGCGAATTCTTGGGCAACAAGCTCAGCTTTTGTTCCCGTAACCTTCAGATTCCGCTTACGGCAAAACTCCTTTGAAGCCTCGGTCTTCCGTATTTGTACCTCGTCAAGAGCAAGTACTTCACAGCTCATGGCAGACCTGTAACGACCTTTCCAAGCAGTAACACCTCATTAGAGCTTATACCAGAGTTAATTTCCCCAATTGACCGCCTAGAGGTTAGATGTATGCTTGCAAAACGAGGCAGGAACAATATGACCGCGCCGAGACGGAAATCCAACATGGCGGACCTTCTAAAGTTGGTGCTCACTTTTCTGGGCCAATCGCCCCATAATGCATTGCAATCCAACCGGAAACCTGAAACTCCTGATGCCTGTATTTAGGGTAGTCAGCAGGGGCGATTCCACGGTAATCGACCAACAATCAGAAAACAGTCACATACATGCCGTAGAAGCCAACTTGTGAGCGATTTCCTTTGTATAACACGACTCTTTCTAAGGACACATACATCGATTCTTTTAGAGGAAGCTCAGTTACAGCTTGCAAGTTCAATTAAGCTTTACATTCACAGGAAAAAAATACATTTTCCAACATGGGAAATCATTGGAAAATTGAAGTTTAAAACTTCCAACATTGGAAAATCATTGGGAAAGTCTTATAGAACCAATAAAATTCCAGTAAAGTTCCAACAAAGGTAAATACATTTTTCTTTTTCATCTGTCAGTTGCAATATCATCGGAGTCTACTTGGAAGAAAATATCTTTGGTCTTCCATTGTTGGTAGATGATGTAAAATCCTTGGAATACATTTTGTCACTTACCAAAGATAGCACAATGATATACCACACTTTGAGAATAGGCTGGTTGTAATTGGAATATCATTGTGCTATCTTTGGAACCAAATGCTCACAATTTTCCAAGGTTGGATGATCTTGTCAAATCATTGGAAACTATTTTTTCAGTTTCCAAAAAAAGCACAATGATCTACCAAAGTTTAAAATCGTGCAGGTTATAATTTAAATATCATTGTGCTATCACTGTACACCAATTTCCTTGCTTTATGGAGGTGGACGTAAGGATGCGTTGGCTGTTTTACCGACGAGTTGTGATAAATCCTTAATCTTTGAAATTGTTCCAGCAATTTGCGCCGGTCTACATGATCTACATGTGCTTTTGGTGATCTGCCCACTCTCTAGCTGCCCTTATTTACTCACACATTCAAGAGCTTGCCAATAGCGGTATTGCAGCCTGCTCTCTTGGTTACTATAGCGTTCTGGTTGACGACGTAAATGTGTTAAAGCATAATATAATATTTACAAATCCGGAGCTTATTATTCAGGAGGAAAGATGGCGAAAATTCCTACAAAACAAGGGTGTGCTTGATTTCTGAAATTTTCCAAGACTCCATTTAAGTTTTCTAACTTTTTCCAATTCTCGTACGCATTCCGTGCAGAACCGAGAAGAGGCATCATCTTGTTTACAAAGTTACAAACAGGAAATCGCAAAACATCGGATGATCGCGCCACAATGGTTTCACATGTTTAGCTTCTTCGCATTTTCGCCATGGAATGAATTTAATTTCCTGTAGTCATAAACTATCTAACTCGTGTCACAAACCCTGCAGAAATCGTCCACGAATGAGCGGACAATTTTAACCGGCGTAATAACCTTCCTTCCTTTTCCAGCATACCGATAAGGTTTCACGGTTCGCTACAACACGCGTCGATTGTTCATAACGATCTGATGTCAGAAATGTCAAAAATGATCCTGATAACAACCGGGCACCGATGAAAACCGGTTTGGTTGGATATCTGATACACGAAACTGCACAGAAATGAGGTTCAGCATTCGTGCGACCAGAGGTAATTTTTTCCTCTCGGCGCTTAGCGCCTTGTTGCTGCGGCTTCGCCGCGTAAGTTCCCTCCTTCAAACAAAAAAAAATAACCTCTGGCACACAGGATACCATGTATAATGCCCTCCCGTGTATAATGCGCACCTTGTTTTTCTAGACAATTTTTCTAAAAATAAAATAAATAGCAGTATACCTAGCACTTCCTAATAATAGGCTAATGGGGACGTGCCGCTGGATGGGGTCTCATTTTCACGAATGGATTGACTATAATTGCATTTTCAGTAGAGCTACTAGAATGGGGTCGCACATTTTCGGGATTTTAGGGCTAAATGTACTAGAATGTTTGTACTGTGTGTGAAAACTAAAGTATTCTACATTCAGTTTAACAAATGTGTTATTTTATTTTAATATGACCTACTTAAAAGGCTTTACAAGGTGGATGCATAAACAGAAAGTGACTAAGATGAGACCACGAAAATTACATTTGCCCAAAAATGACTAAGATGGGGTCTATATTTGGCCATAGAATAGACTATAATGGAGTAGAGGTTCTGACAGTTCTCTGAGTTCTGAGAGGCCAGCGGCACATACCCAGCAAAAATTTACCCAAGCACCTTCCCCCCCCCCCCCCCCCCTTGTGCCCCTTCCTCCCCGAGGTTGGAGATTACCGCCATTTATAAACCCTTCTCGCGCTAACAACGGATTTATCGATACTGGGGTGCATTATCGCTGTTCAACCAGTGAAATTGAGCGTTAGATCGTTTTCACTACGAAAATAAATCAGCGAACGTGAAATCACAGCTGAATTCATGGAAGTAAGGTCTGTGAGGTTCTCAGCCGTCGTGGACCCCATCTGGTGCTCAGGGTAATACGTATCTTAACTTTCTTAGGGGTGTGTGTGTGTATGTTTGGCGGTGGAGGGGGAAGGGAGTCGGATTAAAGCCTAAAAAACTTTCCATCCCCTTTGATCCCTAGCCCAAGTAAGTCTCCACCAAATTCAATACTCTACCCGTAGAAGCAAATAACCGGGAAACACCAGGTTGGTAACAGTAAATTTATATCAAATATACAATATCATTATATCATTCAAAGTATATTTATAATTCACAACTTTAGTCTCGTTAAACACGGGTTTATTACCGATTTTTTGGAAGTAAAACATAAAAAATGTGACCTCTAAAAATAATACGAAATCATACTGTCGGAAAGTTCAGAAAGTAACGAGCTTCCCTCTGCTCTCGTAAGTAGATGACTCCACGATAGTGGCATGGCATGGGCATCATGGTTTTTCAACTCAGGCAACTACATTCAATCCAGGAAGTAGCTAACTAGAACCTTAAGGAGCACAAGGAATCCAGTCCCATGAAAAAACGTTTCTGGAACAGTTTTAGATTTCCAGTCAAGTTAAATGTACAAGTGATGTCTTCAGGTGAATTAGTACCGTCACGCTGAGCCGTGTTGACGAATTTAGTCTTTTCGCCAAAAAGGAGAAATTTAAATCATTTCTTGTCAATTTCGTTCTGAGAAACGACTTTTGCAACCCGGAAGTAACGAGTCGTAAAAGGTGCAAAGATACTGATGGTCGTTACATCTGGTTACATCATTTTACTCAAGGTATATAAGTAACGAGAGCAAAACGAACTACCGAAAAATGTTTTCCAGTATTAAAAAAATGTTGTTTCTTTTTATAAATAAATAAATAATAATAAACTGAGTAAAGGAGGATAAAGGCTAAGACTTAATTACCAGAAAACGCCAAAGAAATAAAAGCAGGTTTATTAGTTCATTAGTCAGATTAGTAAAGTTTCGGATGTAACTCTGGCAACTGCCTACTGTCCACTACCGAAACATCTTAAACATCCTGTGCATTTCTCAGCATACTTAATTCTTGAGGAAATTCACTTTTCCAGCTTCTTTCACTTTTTCCAGTTTGCCTTCGTCTGTTAGTCAACCAGTGTCTTCTGAGTTGATGTTTGCGTTCAAATAGCAAACAGCTGCGTTGAAACCATTATATTCTGTTTTTTCAGTAGAGCTAGAATTTTCGAGACATGTTCTGTTGCCCTAAGAATTTCGACAACACAACCACAACCGTAGGGTTTTCGGGTAAATATCAAAACGAGCCCTAAAATTTTCGTCTGTCCCATGGAGTCACTAGGTAACCTTACGTTTTCGTGAAGCTTCTATGCAAAGCTGGTATTTTCGGAATATGCAAAAACAAGCCCTAAAAAATTCGAGAGGACTAGATGTCACCTAGAACGACCGAACAGATCAAATGTTCATAGCGCTGCTCAAAATTCATCTACTTAGCTTTAAAAGCACTCCAAACAACTTTAAATGGCTTTTTAGAGCATTTGCAAAAAAAAACCTCGTTAGGTACCCCTGATAAGGTCACATTTTATTGAAAAGAACGTGACCAGGATCAAGAACGCAAATGAGACTTCTGGAGGATGTGCAAAACACATCAACAGGAGGTTCGAGAGTAACAAAGTTTAGCCAGCTGAGCCAGTTCAAATCGTTTCTTTCGGAGATTTTAGCTCCGAACACCTGAGCACGCGGGACCAATTGTCAGGGGTTCCTTTCATGAACGGATGAGCACGTCCCTGTTTTTGTTTTGCTGACCAAAAGGTACGTGGGCTCTGCATGGGAACGAGATTGTGAGATTTCCCGCCATTTTCTTCAAAATTGGTTCGTGGAAGAACTCCGGGATAATCAAAGTCAAAATTATAGCTACAAACGCTGAAGTTGACTGTAATGAAAAGGATTACAGTAATGGAAAGTCAGAAGGTAACATTTTAATCTTCATATGCGTGAAGTTGCACTTTTTACGGAAGTGCCAGGTTTACAAATTGAAACCCGCTCGTCATTTCCATGTCTCAGTCAGGAAACTATGTGAGTTCTAATGCAAACTGCAGTAACCTGTTCTCTAAATCGTTTGGTGTAAAGAGTGTGTTTTTCTGTGTTTTCATGAATACAATGAATTATTTGCCTAAAGACTAACCAAAATTTGTGAGGGATTTCATCGAGAATTTCGCGCCATTAGTTAAGTCCGTCTTTGGCGGTATTTTTGAAAGCTGTTTGTCCTTGCTGTTCTTCAAGTGGAAAGTATGACTGTTAAACTAAGGCATTTATTAAACCTTTAATGGCTGTTTTTTTCTTGCTTTCCATCTCTGTGTCCTATCTTCTTTTGTGTTATATCACAATATTTAATAGAGGGTGAGTGTACCGAGCAGGACGTACAGAAATGGTCAAGTGAAGAGGTTTCTTCTTGGTTACGAAAACAAGGCTTTAACGAGGAGGCAGACATCTTTCATGGTTAAAAGAGTTAGGGATCAATACACTAGGAAGAAGATTAGAAGTATATGAAAAAGTCAAGCAGTTGATATCAAAAGGGGAAGAGAAGGCCTCTGCCAAATCAGAAGGTCATTAACTGTGCTTGTAGTGTGTATTATTAAAAATAAGAGATCATGATAACAAAAATAGTAAGAAATTTATTAAATCAGAATCAAGCACCCAATTAATCATTCAACTTAGGAATCTGTGGCCATTCATAATAATTTTCCAACTTTCTTGTACGGATATGAGACATTTGTTCACTTTATGTGAAATAATGTGCCTTAATATCTCTGTAACTCCACACAAGTGAGTTTGTCAACTTCCCAATGTGTTTACATGTACACTGTATACTGTGAAGTTTAAATATTGTCCTTCTCCCAGTCTTACTCACCAGACCTGTTGTATTTTTGCAGCAGTAACAATAACATGTATTTGCCTTTTTACCATCATTAGTTACTGCACAGGTGTGGAAAAAAAATAACTAAAGGTGACAGGGTGAGTTGGAAACCACAACATAAAGAACACTGAACTTGTTCATCAACAAATAATTTCAGTAAACAATCGCATGCCATGCTTTGCAACCTAGTTGTGTTACAGAAACTATTATACTTTCTTCTTTAGGATTGCTATGATTAACCAGGAAGCCAGATTACTTTGGCTGGGAAATTCCAAAATTCACATCAAAGGAAATAGTAACACCGGGCTGAAGATGGAAGAATTAGTCACACGAATGGAGCCAATGTGCTCCATACCAGAAATAGGATTTGGTAGAGGTGAGTTTTACAGTGTAAATGTCCAAACACATTAATGCATATTCAGGTGAAGACTGTTTTTGATTGATTGATTGATTGATTGATTGATTGATTGATTGAGCAAGCAAGTGAGTGTGTGGGTGGGTGAGTGTGTGAGTGATTTTAAAACATCCATATTTTGTTGGGGAGGGGTGTCTCAAAAGCCAAAACACTTAAAGGAAACTATGAAGATACCAGTAAACTGAAGATTCCAGAGGGATGGGAAGATTGAAAATAACACAAAATAAAAAAGTTTGGGGAGGGGTTCAGTTTAACTTACAAAATGGAACAACATACATATAATGTGAAAACGTGTGAGCTGTACATGCATGTATTGAAAAATTAAATATTGCGTGTTCCTTAAACAAATGACAAGAAAAAAATCGAAGTGGCTGTTGACTGATTTTCAGTGTGATTGTGTGAAAAATAAGCCTGTTTCCCATTATTTAAAAGAGAAAATCTGTCTTTCACAGATCCGATTAAGAATCATATACTCCAATGGTTCCATGAAAAAAATAGGAAAATTGAGGATGGCTATGACTATGAGGTATTATGGTGTAAGTAAGTAAGTAAGTAAGTAAGTAAGAACTTTATTAATGTGTCAAAATCGCTAGCATACAATGTATATTAATTGGGGACACTTAGCTAAAAATTAGTTATCAAGTAAATAAAATAGAAATATATTTACATATCTATATATTGAATAAACTGTGAGTCATACATTAAAATCAATTATGAAATGTATTTACATGTGTATATTGAATAGGTAATGAGTCATGCATTATCTGAAGATCAGTTGTTAGTTGTTACTTAAAAAACAGTCTTTGCAAGTATAATCCAGCAGGCTTGTAAAATTAACCTTTTTAACGCGTTTTTTAAAAGTGTCTAATGATTCAGACGATCTGATAGATTTGTCAAGTTTGGACCAAATGACAGGGCCTAGATAAGTCAGGCTGTGTTTGCCATGAGCAACAGTCCGAAATCTCGGTATGACGAAATCAGAGTTTCTAAGGTGATACTGAGAATTAGTAGCAACAAATAAGTCAGCAATGTAAGGGGGGGGCAGACCATATTTAACTTTATACATTATGGTTGCAATAGCTTGGAGTCTTCGCGTATAAAGTGTTGGTAGTCTCGCTCTTTGTGTTTCTTACACTGCAATATTTTATGAGCCCCTTAATTAAATATGTAAAAAGTCATGATGGATAAAAATTGTGCACTTGCAACAGACACAAGCTCATTTCAAGCAAAGTCAAAATGTTGTTGTGTGGCATATATATTATCTGTGTCATACCAGTAATAAATGCAATTTGTCACTTGCAAAATAGTTATGTTTTGATGCATGAGAGCATTGCAAAGTTGACCATAGATGTTTTGCCCACTCAGCATCTGGCGATTGATATCCATTGCCAGAAAAGAAGTTTAAAGTCTTTCTGCCCATTAACAGGAGACTATAACTTTGAAGACTCAACATTATTTTAAAAAGAGTTAACTGTTTGCAATTACCAGGCCACTCTCAAACCAGTGAAACGTGCTAGGACATCAACCTCTTCAAGAAACAATTCAGATAGCTCCAGCTCAACACTGTCAGTAGCTTCCTCGTCAAGCGAAGGTTTGTCAATGATTATATATGTGCATGTAATTACAGTGACATTCGCCTATAATGTGGCATAACCCAGTGACCAAACACAAGGAGGTCTGATTGCCTTTGTAAGGATATAAACCAAGTTAGGGTACCCAGGGATGTAGATTAAACCAGGAAGCCAGGGTCAGCACCTTGCTGTTGTACAGATTTTACCAACTGACTATGCAAGGCTTGCAAATAGGAAAACAGGCAAGATATTGAGTCCCTTTCTTTTATTAGTACCCACCTATAGCAAACGAAATTTGTCTCCTCTTTTAGATCTTAACTATCATCCTGGGTACCATCGGGTGTTAGCACATGCATGGATAGTTGCAAAGAGGGCAGAACAAAACTGAAAAAAAAAGGAATGTTTATTGCCATGCTTTGTTTCATGGGTTGGTCACTGGCTATACTATAACAATTTATCGAATGGAACTCTGCCCATGTCTGTTGTCCTTAAAACTGCCTTACAACGTACAAGTTGATAAAAACCTTAAGCTTGCAGTGTATTCTTAATATTATCATGCCTTTATAAACCTGAAGCATTAGCTTAGTCTTTCTCCTAATTCTGAATTAAAGTGAAATTAAGTTAATTGTTGGGACTTTGAATACTACATCATACCATGTTTACCCGAATGGAATTAATTTTTTGATCATTACTGATAACCATATATATTTTAATTACAATTTTACAGGGTTTTTAGTTGATGATGAAGAACTAGAACCAAGCAGCAATGTTCAAGACATGTCTGCAAGATCAGCAGAGACAATAATACTGGTCTTTTTTGAGACTCTTTCTATTCATTTCTTAACAGTTAAAAAGCACTTCTTGCCATTAGGCAAGGCTTTAAATGTTAAGTGCAGGTCATTGGAAAAATACCAACTTCTAATACCACTTGCCAAAGCCTTGGTGATGGCTGGCCATGTTAAAATTGAAGTAGAAGATGGTTCTGAAGTAAACTATAGGGAAGTGTCTAGGAAGCAAGTTAAGAAGTGTGCAGACAGAGAATTACTATTGAGTAAGAACACACAAAGTGAATCAGAGTCTCCTGATCTAGATGATTCTATTTCTGTCTTATCACAACCACATCCATGAATTTAATACTTTGCTTGGTAATAACTACTGTAAAGTTCAGTTCAAGTCTTACAGGAGAACTTTGTTTAATTTGTTCCCGTCGCTGTTGTGTTGTTTGAGTTTTTACCTTGCTTTTTCATTAGTGTCTTAATTAACAACTTTTTTGTGAACCGTCATTTACAAAATGTAAGTTCCATTTAAAAAGTTGATGTATAAAATCAAAGGAAATTAGCTGTAAGTTTTTATTTGGATCAAACTGAGAGCATCTTGACGGCATCGAATATTGATTGAAGATTTCTTCTATTTTGGCAATGTTCCATTTCATACATTACATGTACTTGCTTCTCTGTAAAATGTTTTGAATACATTTAAACTAGAAATTACATTTGTTTGAGATTTGCAATTAGACCATTTTTACTTTGTCATGATTTCAATTCTGTCTTTGGACAATTTCCAACAGTGGATTTTTAAATTTTCCAATACTGGTCAAAGCAGTTAGTAGTATAGTGTTTGGGGGTACCAGATCAAAAATTAATTTAGGGGGTGTTTTAGCAAAATGATCTCGTATTCTGGAATATATAGTTATTTAATTTTTGATCTCGTATTAAAATGCGTGACATTCTCGGAAAAACAGGAAATGAGTCATCGCCTATAGCTATTATTTCTCACGTGGAACCATCCGATTGTTACATAATTTGTTGAAGCAATTAAAGATGCAGAAAAAAAATAGCAAAACTGGTGGCCACCAGAACCTCTCATGAGGGACTTAATTTGGAATTTGAATCACCACCCGTCCCTCATGAGAGGTTTTTTTTTGTTTTGTTTTTTTGTATTCCCACCACCACACCACCAGAGCACTATCATTTATGTTCCCACCTCCACTCCACTCTGGCCCTATCAGACCCTCTTGGGGCCAAGTATTGTTTATTTGTTTTTTTCTCCCTCCGGCTTGAGATTGAACCGGCACTTCTGACAAGCCGAAGCTTAACTATAGCTCTACCCAACAATCCGACACCATCTCAGGGTGATTTTTTTATTTTTTTTTTATTTTTTTTTTTTAACCCATGGAATAACGGCGGGGGTTTTTCGTTATTCCACGGGGTGGCTTGTATACATTTCGCTAACGAAAGGCCCCCGCTTTTTCCAATCGCTAGATACTCTGTATACAAGCCACACTTTATCTGTGTAAAAAACCCTTATATTTGTGTTTGTATTTTCATTTTTATGCTTGTGGTACATAAATGAAATTTTCAAAGATAAAAAATAATACGCATGTGTAAAAAGCGAAAAAATCTAGAATCCCCTAAACATAGTGACGTAGTTTGATGACTCATTCGAAAGGGAAACCCCCCGACAAATGTTCCTGTCACATATGCTAATTCTTCGGGTAAAGGGTCAGAAAGAGGGCAGTATTTTAAATTAAATATACAACAAAACTCACAATACTATCCTGAACTGGGCAAATCAGTGGGTTTGAGGCGATAAAAACACCACAGCAGCTAGATTTTATAATGTCCGTATGCAAAGCTTGTCACGCCATTATCGTGAATATACCGCTTGTCGTCAAAGCAGCTGAGTGATACTTTATTTATCTCATAACTTCCTAGTTGATGGTTTTGGCTTCTGATTGTTTTCATTCTATGATGCATCTGTTTATTATCAAATAGTGTCTCTTTATAATTTTCATGTTTGATGTTATTCTTAATAATATTCTTCCTAATACCTTTTGCTGTCTTCCCTCCATTTTGGTTATCTTTCATATAGCTATACATTTTCGATCGTAGACCGATGAATTCGCAAACGGGTACTCCTGCTGCCTCATCTTTGAATTTACCAATAACTTTTTTATTAGTCTTATTGAAATACGGCGAGCTTTCAGGGTAGTCGCTGTTATCGAATTTATCTTTATCGTTCCAGAAATTTCTATAGACGTCTTGGGTTTCAATTTCATAGGTCAGTGAGTCTGTGTCTGTGAAGAGCAGCTTGGCCTTGTTACCGTACTTCTCTTTAATGTAGTTGCAATGGAAATCGTACATCAGTGTCTTGCTAAGGTCTAGAATACACATCCCCACGTATGCCGGCCTGTTCAGGGTGAGTGTTTCTTTTGTCTTATGAACAGCTACTAGATTTTCATTGAAGATTTTACTGCTAACATAAGTGGGTTTACTAGCTAATTTCAATAGTTTCTTTTCATCGGTGACTAATCTGACGTCTACTCGCTTTCTGAGGTTTTCCATCGTTTTTCCAAATACACTGTTATTCATCAGCTTGAAAAAGTCTTTCTCAAAGGCATTTTTAGCATCAGTTCTTTTCTGAGTGTTGAAGTCGATGTACTGTCTGAGCCATGCGGACTGATTGAACTCTAGAACTCGATGGACTTCAGTTATTTTCAAACCGAGATCAGTATATAATTGGAGGTTCCTATAATGGAGCACGTATTTTTCTTTGTTGCTTAATGTTGGTATCAGTTTATGTACCAAACCAGTTGATATTTTATATTTCTTCGCGATGTTTTTACAATAATCTGATAGCATGTCCCCAGTCACTTTGACCTTTTCCGGTCCAGCGGGTAGTCATTATGAAGATCATGCAATTCTTCAGGATATTTCATGTCAAATTCAAGTATCAAACCTTTGTTGCTGTCTTCTTTATACTTAGCCAGGTCTAAATTATTGATCTGTTTTTGTGTCATCCATCTGAATCCGCCAGTTGGAAGGTATTGGCTCATTGCCCAACCATACAAATTATTAGCATCGAGATACATGATGTACTTCGAGGGCGCCTTCTCATCATGCTCTTTCATGTATTTATTATTTGCTTTACCGTAACGGTTGGCTATATAGCTGATTCCTCCACGCATACCCTTTTCAATGAATTGAAACATATCAATATCAACCATAAGCTCTAGTTTAATGTCAGTCATTTTCAGCATGGCATCCCAAGATAAACCAGGAGATGTGAAATAGTGGCACGGGTCCAGTTTGTAGTACTCAAGGCATGTTTTTCTGAAGTTTTCAAATACATCAGCCAGTAGGAGTACATCTGTTTTAAGGTACAGATCATGATAATCACCCATGTTTTTCAAAGAGAATGCTTTCCAAACAGTCTGAGCATGCGTATAGTCTTCATCTGATATATGCTCATCACTCAATATACTGTAGAATTCTTCTTTTGACGGCAGCTTTTGGTTAAATTTATCGAAACTATCCATATAGTCATAAGGATAAACACCTTTTTGCGCCATCAAATTAAGATCCTTTCCCTTGAACTCTTGTGAGGTGTATTTTAAGGCTTCTTTTGGTAGATTGCCTACAAATTTTTCCAAACTAGAGTTAATGAACTGGAAGCTATCAATGAAGGTCAAGTGATTGCCAAGCATGAAAGCCATATACTTCTCCATGTTATTTGGGATAGCATTGATATTCATTTGACAGTCTTCACCTTTCTTGTTTTTGAAAATGTGCTTCTTAACAATGGCTCCAATCTCCTGCATAATAAAATGACTATCATAGCCTCTTAGATTGTGAAATATGACTGGTATCTTTATTTCATCTGGGTTCACTCTGAATTTCAGATTACAATCTTGGTGAGCAGAGCCTCTGTATTTACCAGTGATGTGACAATGATCTCGAACTCGGATATCTTTGTCAGTGTATTTTTTATCACAAATGTGACAAACTTTGACTTTTTGGAATTTCTCTTCATCATCTTTAGTCATTTTCAATGGTTTGTTAAAAATTTTTTTCACAACATTCTTGCAATATTTAACTTCCTCCAACATAGCTTCCATGAATTTGTACACAGCCTTTTCACCTCTGTATATTGCTGCTGGTTTGCTATATTTATCGTCATAGCAACAAACAACTTTGTAACCATATCCACAGTCAGTATGCTTCTGATAAGCCTCTGTATATGATTTATCACTGTTGGGTTGGCAACCGTGTATTTTTTCAGTGATGGCCTCAAAATCAGCATAGATCACAAATGGTACCTGCTGTTGTTTATGAAAGTTGTTGAATTTCAGTATGTTGTTATCTTTGTTTGGCATTTTTATTGCCTGTGTGCCATTTACTTGCATGCAGTTGTCCTTGTGATCATTCAACACCCTTTCAGAGCTGAAGCATTGAAGACAGTGCATACAAAAGTGTTTTCTTTCTTTGTGCTTTGTTTGATTGTACATGAACTTATTGAAATCTTTGATTAGCACATAATGCTTGTTTTCATTTTCAGTTATTAGAAGCAGATTCAAGCAGTCTTCATATTTCTCTTTTGAAACAAAAATTGGATATGGCTGTCTATTCTCATAACCAAAAACATTGATGTTGATCTCATTTTGTTTCTCTATCTTGTTGTAATGCTTGGTTGCAACTGGGAATTCAACCCCTGAATAATCTAATGTATTGACAAATTTTTTGTCAGTCTTCTTTATTCTCTGTGGGTATTTGTCTTGAGGATTCAAGTGCCTGATATGACACCACATGAAGCACAGATCATCATCATTCTTTATGTTAATCAAACCCTTTACACTGTTTCTGAGTTCATTCGGTAGTTTAATGTATGAGGAGCCCATCATAGGTCGATATTTCACAACATTGAGGTAATGGCTGTCAACAGATTCAATTGTCCAACCTGAACCTTCAGATACCCAAACTGCAATCTTATTCATTATTTGGTCTTTTGACAACTGTAGTGATTCAGTTACTTCCAGATTATTCACAATTGTTTGAGCTACACTGTTGAAATATGCAGTTTTGTATTCTATTGCTCCGTCAGTCATTTTTGCGAATGTTACCTTTAGCATTTCAACGAATTTGAGACCTTTAATTTCATTCAACAATTTTATAATATTATATGCAACAGCCTTTCTTGTGTTTTGCAGTTGCGCAAGCGGGTCTTTGTTATTTTTTATACTGATTTCAAAAGATTTTGTGAAACCTTTCAGAGCTTTCTCTGTTTGCTCTATTTTTGTTCTGGGTGTTGGAACCGGCACAGGCTTTTTGGCTCTTGGGGCGGGAATTGGTCTCTTTTTCAATTGTTCTATTTCTTCCAACCATTCTTTTGGTGGTGCTGGTAATCTTTTTCTTTCGAAGTAATCAACCAATTCTTTCACAGTTGGTCTTTTCGTCCTGGGGCGGGAATCGGCCTGACAGTCCTAGGTGCAGGAATTGGTCTTGTTCTTGGTTTAGGCACAGGTTTTGTGTCATCAACTATAATAATTTTTGGTTTCTGTTGCTTCAACAACAACTCGATTAGCTTAGATTTGCTCAATTTTTTGAGACTTTTCTTGTCCATACTATTATTAGTTTTGATAATTTTTTCCATATTTATAGTAAAGTCATATCTCTTTAAACAATTAACATGATTAAATTTTATTTAAACGAATATTATCTAAATCTATATTATAATGAGTAAGATTGAAATCAATGAATGCGTTTACCATATTCATCCAATTTATGATCTGTATGCTTCTGATAAGGATGGAAATGTTATAAATATTATCAAAAAAGTGCCTATGAATGGATCTAAAAAACACGATGGTTATATGATGTGTAGTGTTAGGAAACATGGTCAAAATGGTCAAAAAGCATTTAGCTTTCACAGGTTTGTTTGGGAATGTCACAATGGTATTATTCCAAAGGATAAAGTGATCGATCACATTAATAATAACAAGGAAGATAATCGTTTGTGTAATTTACAGCTTATAACACAACAACAGAATTGCAAGAAATCAGCAAAAGGTCGAGATTATTCATTCGCTGCTGAGAATCATAAAAATAAAAAGTGTGTGAAAGCGATTAATATCACCACCAAAGAAGTTTCATACTTTAACAGTATGTATGCAGTCCAGCAACATCTTCAAATTAATGCTGGTATTGTTAAAATGGTTTGTGAGGGTATCAATAATTGCAAATCAGGTATATCTAAAAAGGATGGTTATTCATACAGATTTGAGTATGTTGAAAAAGAAAATATGCCTGATAATTATTTGAAATCAGCTAATAAAAGACCACAGAGAGTCCCAAATGAAGACAAAAAGAAACACCAAGCACAAGCTATGAACAAATGGCAGAACAAGGAGTACAAATGTCCCAGGTGTGATAAAATGATGAAAAATCACAGTAGAAACAATAATTTAGATAATAATTAATAATTTAGAACTTATATAGCGCATTTTCCATGTGTATATGTTCAAATGCGCTTTACAAGCAGATGAAATTGGAATTTGGCAATGTTGGTTTTTGTGGAGAGGGGAAAACCGGAGTACCCGGAGAAAAACCTCTCGGAGCGGAGAAGAGAACCAACAACAAACTCAACCCACATATGACGTCGAGTCCGGGAATCGAACCCGGGCCACATTGGTGGAAGGCGAGTGCTCTCACCACTGCGCCATCCCTGCTCATAATACAGTTTGCAAATGATTATTCTTCTGTTGACAAATATTTTTTACTCTCTTCCATATGTTTAGTTATTTCGTGGATTAAGTCTTCGAAACAGTTGCTAACGATGTATTTACAATTGTTTTTCTCATACATTGCCTTCATTCTGAGTTGATTATTGGTCACAATGAAGATACCAGTAGGGCTTTTGAATTCCAGGCATAGAGCATTGTATTTTTCAGTTGGATTCATCAGCATTAAATTACATTGTCCAGCCATATATCCTTTCTTATAACTTCTGATTCTCATGTTTGGGCTTATTTGATTTTCACCTAGTCCAGGAATCATTAATGCGTCTTCATATTTCCTTCTGATAAATGATACAACACTGCTATGTAGATCATATTCATTTTTAATTGAAATTATATTATTTTTCATATATTATAATAATTTATTTTTAATTCATTTTCGACCTGTGTTTTTAAATATAGTCAGGAATAATAATATTCTTGGCTACATAATAGCAAATAACAGATATACTGTAGGTCTCCTTCACATATATGTTAGATAATTTTCTCTTAAAACAATTTCATATGTCTTTTAAATCCTTGAACGGTATCCAACTGTTGAAGTCATCGCTATATCCCTTCCACTTCACCAAAGCTTGTTTCTTCTTGTAATCTCTGCGAATGACTTTATCAATACGGAATACATCCTGTCTGGCTTTCAATAATTCAGCTTCATAAAAACTCCCTTCAATATCTTCTCCTCTAAGATCTTTTAGTTTGTAAGTGATTGGATTAGTGTATTGGATTTTATCAACTGTAAACACTTCTTCAGTCCAATTTGGTGTATAACCCTTGTCGAATACATTCCGTTTATACTAAGATATTCGAACCTTATCACCTATTTTGAATTTCGGTTTCTGTTTTAATGTTTTCATATCACCATACAAATTGAAGTAAACAGTTCCTTCATTCCTCTTATCAGATGCTTCAACGGGTGTCATCTTTGCGCTTGAATGTTTTGTGTTGTTGTACTGTTTCACTAATTTTGGTAACATGTCTAAATACTGTGTATTACCTTGAACAGTGAACTGCTTCCACATTTTGGACTTCATTGTCCTATTCCAACTTTCAACTACTGATGACTTCTCTTCATTCTCAGTTGAGAACATCTGTACACTATGTTTCTCTAGCAAGTCCTTCAAGTGTTTGTTGTAAAACTCTTTTCCCTTGTCGACCCATAAATACTGTGGTTTTCTGCCTTCCTTGAATATTGTTTTGAATGCTTCAGTGACAGATTCACCTTTCTTATCCTTCAATGGGACAATCCAACCATATTTGCTGAAGACATCAATAACCATAAGAAGATATCGATAACCTTTATTCCATTTACTGAACTGTTGCATTTCAACTAGATCACTTGCCCATATTTCATCAATTTTATTTACAATCACACGCCGCCGAGTGAAATTTCGTTTTATGGGTGCATGTAATTCATCAGCTAGTTTTTCTTGCCAGTTTTCTTCACTCGACGGCTTTTTCCGTTTTTTGAAACACCAAGACCAAGTTTCTGTTTTTTGTCAATTAAGAATCTAGCTGTTTGACCCCATTTTGGCATCTCACCATATGGTATTTGATCTAGTGACTCGACCATTGTTCTATCACAATCGCCTTTATTTTTTCCCATATCATAACAAATATCATGGTAAGCTGCTATTTCATCCACTTTGTTATAAGGTTGTACATTCCATTTCAAGACCTCACCAGTATTTGGATCATATTCCAACTGCTCATGCAATGGATTGTAAGGCCCCATATATTTGTATTTACTTGGTGTCCAGCCAGCTTTGGGTTTTGGTATTTTTCCAATTAATTTATGAATGTCAATAGCACCGCCATAATCTAATCCTTTGATATCTGTTTTGTAACGAATATTTGGTCTCACTTTTGTTGAGAGTTGTTTCAAAGCTTCTGACCCAACCTTTGTGATTGCAGGCTTTGCGAGGGAAAGTCCTTTGTCAATTAATTTCTTTTGCAGCTTTGGATTTCTCATTGCTTCTGATGCGTAATATCAACCCATTTCAACACCCTTCTTCGCTAAATAAGGGACTCCATGTTCCAAAAATCCTGTTAGTGCCATATCTGCGGCCGAATCTAGTATGCCCGCCCCTTCAGACGGGCTAATTAGTTTCCCCGATTTCTGACAAATTTAGTCTTTGTGATTCCACATTCAGCACAAGTACATTTCATCACAGTTCGACCATTTTTAGTCTTCTGATATCTTTCACTTCCTGGTACACATTCAGTGACTTTCTTCTGTTTCACACAATAAGACTTCATATACCAATAGGTTAGATATTTTCGAAGTAATCTATAATGAATCTGTGATTGACACTTGTGTCTGTGGGATCAAAATCAGCATTATGTATTGTGTTCAGAATCGATTTACCATTCTGTCTCTCGAGAAGATAGTACAAACACCAATATCCACACAAGACTGAATCTCTTTCTTGTATCTCATCTCCAGAGTATTCAAGTTGTTTTCCACTTGTAGCCATGTATTTCTGTACTTCTGTTGGCATCATTAAACCAAATGAGTCAAAGTATTCACAGTATTTATCCCCATTGCGATAACAAACCCAGTGAGTGCCAGGTCCAATCTTACTGTCAAGATTGACTATTCCACATTCATTGTTTTTGATTTGTCTTCTCGTTGGCAGATTGTCTCTTGAAAATACTCCTCTGAAATGTTTTATTCCAAGTTGTTTAACCCAATTGATTAAATCGAAGTTGGATAAGGGTTTATTTACAAAATGGTTCCCAGAATTGGGATTGAATTGAATGGACTGTCTTTGCCTAACAGAAGCCCTTTTCCCTTTTTTTGTCTTTTTTTTTTCATTCCATAACCGATTGGAACGTGAACATCTAATGACCGTCTTGGACGGCTGCTTTCAACATGCAAACCTTTTCCAGTTAATTTTCTGATTGCTTCTATAGCCAAAGGAATTCCAATACTGGCGAGTATTGTTCCAATACCCTTTCCAGTCTGCGCTTTTGTTGGTTTGATAACAACGTCTCCACCATACTGCATTTTTGGAATAATATCTGCCATCTGTCTCGTATTCAATAAATTTCCTACATTCAATAATTGGGATAAATTGGCATTAGGAATAAGAAATCCTCCACTTTGTTTCTTCCCAAATAGTTTATCAACACCGAGACTTGCTAATAAAGAAAGAGCACCTGTAGCCAATGCTGGAGCCGCTTTAGCTACTGCTTTACCTGCATAAGGCAATAGTCTTGTTCCAAGTGAAAAAAGACTGGACCAAAGAGAGCCTCCTTCTACAACAGCTTTTCTGATTTGTGATTTTGATATTTTGATGTCTGAACCTTTTCCTGATCTTCTTGATTTCATCAGTTTGTTGATTTGTGTCTTAGTCAACATTAGTTGATCATTTCCAGACAATTCACTATGTGTCAACCTGATTGTTACAGGCGAATTTGTTGCATAAGCTTTTGCTAGCTTTTGTTTCTGACCCTGTGAAAGTTTCACTCCATGAGGATGATAAGTAGTCATATAATAAATGTTTATACTAAATTGTATTTAATACAAACAATCATTTAATTTAATTATTTAATTTATTCAATTTATTTAATTTATTTAATTATTTATTTAATTTATTTCCAATTAATTATTTAATTTACATTGATCTCAGAATTAATTTTCCATCAGTCTTTCTCATCTCAATATCCTGCTCATAGAGGACCAATGCATACACACTGTAATCAGCATTTGTTCCATCACTCAAAGTGTATTTGAAAGTCAGTTTTGTCATTCCATCTTTTATGTCCTGCTTCTGGTTTGTCAGATCAAAGTAAATGAAAGGGAATATTGTACCAAAGTTTCCTCTTGTGAGAAGGGTACTTTCACTGAAATCATTTACAGCTTGAACATATTTCAAAACATCTCTAAATACTCTTGTTGGTTCAGTTGAGGGTTTATAATGTACCTCTGGATAATCATTACCATTTACCAACCTCAAGATAACAATCATTCAAAGTTTGGTTATTTGCAACTGAGAATGTGTTATAGAGAAATTTATTGGCTGTCTGAGACGAATCATTGGCATCATTGATGATGAATACAAAGACATGCCTGGGTTTGTTTATTCCTGTGGAAATACGGAAATTGGCTGTCTGCTGTCTTGTTGAATTGCCTCTCTCAACCATTTCTCTCATGTAAGTCCACTTTCTGTTGTCAAGATACTTGCTCATGTATAAAGACTTTCCCGCAGAATTGAAAACAATGCGAGGAACAATTAGCTGGAATTTAGTTAGTATCACACGACATTCATCAGTAGCTTGCCAAATCAAATTGTCATCACTCTCAAGTGTCAGGTTCACCTCTACTTTTGAGTTAGGCATGAGTTCATCCCAAAAGCTCTTGAAAAAACCGTATCTGTTCAATGCTATCTCTGCATTTACTTCACCACCACCATCAAGCAAAGCTTTACGATCTGCGAATCCTATGTTATAATTAGCCGCCTGAGCTATTCTGTGTTCGGCTTGCCTTTTGGTGTCAAGATAGAAGAACTCATTGGTTCCCTGACTTACAGCATAACCCTGTGAATACTCAAGCAACGACTTAATATTTGTGGCTTGGTTAGCGTCTCGGCATTCATAAACATCAAGACCATTCATTTTTACATTAATGGTGTTAATAAGAGCGTGAACTGAATTAACAATACCATTTCGATCTGCAGCAGCAATGTTAGCTCCATCTGCAAGCTTATTTTCTTTGAAATCAACATTCAAACGGGCATTGTACCAATCAAATGGTGTAGTCTCTCCACTGTTATCAACAACGAATCGATAGCCTGTTTTCCTCTGATGAGCATTGTTTGCTACTACAGTAATAAGTGCTGTCTCTAGTTCGAACACTACATTTTCATATCTTTCGATATATTTTGAGTCACGATAGTTTGACATATATTATTGTGTTAGATAAAAGTTATTTGATTTTACGAGGTCGGCCTCTCTTTCTTTTGATTAAACCACCAGTCTGGATCACACTCTCAGTTCCACTCTTGTTTCCACTTTTTCTCTTTTTCAAAAGTTCTATGATTTTGTCACCAGCTTTTTTGCCAGCATGTTCACCAATTGTTGTGGCTGCTTTTTTTCCAGCTGTTTTGATCATATCAGTCAGAATACCTTCACCATGTTGTTCATATTTTTTAAACTCAAACCGTTTCATATACTATTAGGTTTTATAATTCCACACCTCTCAAGAATAACTCAATATACCAATCTATCCCATTTAAATCAACTGGTTGTCTAGAAGAATCAGTGACATAAAAACGTATTGAGCTGATTGTGTGTGTTGAGACAGGATTCCATGAAAGAAAACGAGGTTTGTAAGTGAAAGGTAAACTTCTAACGAGATCTGTGACTGGTATAACTGCGATTGTATTTGTGCTATTTCCATCAACAATGCTATCTATCACCATATCACAATTGATGTAAATTTCATCTACTCCTCTTGTAATATCAGGTAGATTTGTTCCATATTCTGTGGCTGAAACTAATTTTGAATCGAAACCGATAAGTTTTCTGAAATCAAGATTTCTCAGATCCACTCGATAGTTTTCATCAAGTTCAATCAAAATGCGATATGTTGACAAAACGAAATACATGTTAATACCATACTTGAATTTTGATTTGTCTGTTTCAGATGGATTCAGTACATGGCTGTTTTTTCTCATATACTCATGAATGTAACTATTGATATCGTCGTATGAATACATCCCGTCAACGAATGTTATTGTTTCCCAGTTTACACCTTTGTCATAGCTGTATTTCATTTGATTATTCCCAAAAAATTCTCTGATGTTGTACCAACTGTATGTCATATTAATAACATTCACAGCCATTTCATATTTCAAATCATTCGTTAATTTAAGAGGTGTATTGAATCTTTTTTCAAAATCATGACTCTTACTGACACCAATTTTTTCTATGTTCTTACTGTTGAATCGTAATGAAATTTCTGTCATATACTTTTACATTAGATATTTCATCATTATTTTATTCAACTCACCGGTTTTCAGGATTCCCAGTCTGTTCAATGTGTGCAATATTTTTGTGAATTCATTTTGAACATTTTTGCTGTTGTTGCCGGCTGAAATAGATCCACCAAGCAACTGCAGTCTTGAAAGCATGTCACCCAAAAATGCATCCCTTGAACCCATTGCACCTCTTCTCCTTCCCATGCCTGAACCAATAGCTTGTGCACCTTCCTCAACGGCGCCAATTCTTTTTCGGTACTTTTGCAATAATTTGATCTCTTGAGTTATTTTATAAATTTGTTCTTTATTTTTATCCCTATTTGTTTTGGTTGTTGATAGATGAGCTTTTTGTCTTCCAATATCTTTGGTTAATTTACCAATCATTTTATCATAAAACTGTAAAAACGAACGATAAAATCCGACGTTTCGGAGTAGTCATGACTCCATTATCAAGGAAAATATAAACGAGATCATGCAAATTACAGCATTTAAAGCGATTTTGGCGCGAAAAAATTAACATAAGAGGGTGCGAAGATTATAAAAATACTTTCGCACGAATGGAGTCTGATTGCACGTTGAGATTTGGCTTTAAAGCTCTTATAAAAAGCATTTCGTACACTAAGCAGTCAAATTTAGTTTTGCATTTCTTAAGCACTTGGAAACGCTTTAGCAGGTCCTGAGGCATTGTTCCGTGCATGTTCTTGTAGTGTTTGGCAATGGCGGAGGATTGTTGTTTGTGTCCTTTCACACGATTATGTAAATGTCCGCGTGTGTAGCCTACATAACCCGCATCGCACAGGTCACATTGAAAACCATAAACAACACACTGCTGATTTACAATTGGTGGTTTTGTTTCTTTGACATTAAGTTCTTGTTCAATTTTCCGGCTCACAAACACGGGCTGGATGGTGGTGTGTATTTTTAGGCTCAAATCATTAAGTTGTTTCCTCACACTATCCGCTGAGATAGCGGTAATTCTGGATCTGGAAAGACAACATTGTTCATGCATTTGATTATGGAACCTTTGGTCTATTATGATCAGATACACCTTTATGCGAAAAATCTGGATCAAGACAAGTACAAATATCTTCGGAAAGTAATGGATGAAATAAGCAGTCAAATTGGATATCCTGCCTTGATATGTAGCCAAGAAGAGATATTGCCTGTTGAACAGATAAAAGACACTGATTTGCAGCGATTGGTTGTTTTTGATGATTTTGTGACTGACAAAAAACAAGATCAGATCATAAGCTATTTCATTCAGGGGAGACACAAGAACTGTTCCGTCACATATCTCACACAGTCATTCTATGGCTGTCCAAAATCCATCAGACTCAATTGCAGTCACTTCTGCATTTATGATTTCCCATCATCTAGAGAAAGGAACTTGATTGCACAAGAACTTGGAATAGACAAGAAGAAATACATTGAAGCAACCAAGAAACCTTATTCCTTCTGTTATGTTGACAAACCAATGAAAACAATCAAGAGGAATTTTTATGGTGCTGTTTAATCTAATCTAATATTATATGGCAACATTCAACAATCCTTATCCAAATATATATGAAATGATTCCTCCAAAAGGTAAAAAAAAATAACAATGGCAACAATGACAACAATGACAACAATGGTAACAATGGCAACAATGACAACAATGACAACAATGACAACAATGGTAATTAGATAGATCAAACTTCACTGTGTTATCTAATCTAATATTATATGGGAGTTTTTAATTCTCCACAAAATCAAGATAAAACAAAAACTGGAACTGGTGAAAGAGGCCCAGCTGGCCCAATTGGTCCCAAAGGTGAAAAAGGTGATAGAGGTCCAAAAGGTAATACAGGTGCAATTGGTCCACAAGGAGCTACTGGAGCTGTTGGTCCCAAAGGTGATGGATTCAAATTAACACAAGATGGTAATTATGACATTGAAAATAAACGTTTGACAAATGTTGGTGATCCAGTAAATCATTATGATTCTACTAACTTGGGATATGTTAATGATGCTGTTTTATCAATTGAAGGAACACGTGTTAATCCATTTAAATTTCTTCTTGAAGATATATCAAAAACAACTATTCTTAGAAATGCGAATAATCTACAATTAGAAGTCTATAATAAAAGCCCTTACTCAATAAATAAAAAAGCCTTGTCTTTTGTGATTCCTTCTGCTGGTCTTACAACTGTTCTTCGTTTTGATCTGACACAATTGGAAGTTTCAAAGTACACTTTTGCTGTTGAGTTTTATACTGACGGTAATCCAAATAATGCAACAGTTGATGATGACAATTTGTCGTTTAATTTGATTGAAGGAAAGGATTCGATAAAAAGAGCATTCCCAAAGACCCATCTTGTTGATGGTTATCTCAAGAGAATATTCTTCCTTGAAAAAACGAGAGTTGGTCAGACATCAATGGAACTGTTGTTGATATCACCATATTTACAAAATAATAAAAAACATTATGTTATAGTTTATGGTGTTTACGGATTTTCAAATATTATTTTATCACATATTCACGATCCTGCTTTTGAAATAGAAGAAGGAAGAATTGTATTTGATCGTGAGGTTAAAATGAGTTTTCATAGAATAGTCAATGTTGCACGCCCTATATTGGGTCAAGACTGTGCAACTAAAAAATACGTTGATGATGCTGTCATATATCTGTCGACAAATAAAGCGGATAAAACATATGTTAATTCTGACTTTGTGAAAAAAGATGGAAGTGTTGCGATGACTTCTGATTTGAATCTTGGAGGTAACAAATTGACTAATGTAGCAGCGCCAACAGCAAACAATGATACAGCCACAAAGGGGTATGTTGATACTGAAATTGCTGGAATTACTGGCATTGATGTTTCACCATTTCTTAAAAAAGATGGAAGTGTTGCAATGACTGGTGATCTTGACATGGGTGACAATAAAATAACAAATGTTGGATCTCCAAACTCTGATAAAGATTCTGCCAACAAAAAGTATGTTGATGACCTTGTTCTTTCAGCATCTGGTACTCAACGCAACCCATTCGCTTTTCTGTTAAAAGACATATCCAAGTCTTCTGCAGTCAGTGATGCAACAAACCTTCAAATTGAGAATTTTGATAGATCACCATACCACATAAATAAGTCCTCATTGTCTTTTATCATTTCACATAGTGGTAACTTTACATCCAAAATTCGTTTTGATTTGACATCTTTGAGAAACAGTCAGTACACTTTTGTTGTTGAGTTTTACTCACCATCTGATCCAAGAAGTGCAACAGTCGATATATTCCTTCCAACTGTAAATATACGAGATGCGGGACAGCCGTTTCAAAAACCTTTTCCTGAAACTCCACACGTTGATGGTTACATGAAAAAACTTTTCCGGATAGAAAAAACCAGTGGTGGTCAAGCGGTGATTGAGGTGGAACGTTCCAGCACAGCTCCAGCGTCTAACACCAAAACACATCTCATTGTTTATGGGGCCTATGGCTATCACACTAATTTGTCTTACTTTCTCCATGACCCAGCTTATGAAATTGAAAACGGCCATGTTGCATTTGGTGGTAATGTTGACATGAAATTAAACAAAATCATCAACCTGCAGGATAACCCCTCAAACCCACAAGATGCTGTAAACAAAAGTTATGTGGACCAGAGGTTGCAAACCAAACTCGATACGATTGCACAACAAAATCTGAATATGAACAACAATGCCATTACTGATCTTGCTCCACGCATCAACGCAGACGATGCGGTGACGAAACTTTATACTGACGAGTATTTTCTTCGACGAGACGGTTCAACTGAAATGTATGGCGATTTGTCAATGGGTGGAAATAGAGTGACGAATTTAGCGGAACCGTCGAATGAAACTGATGCAGTGAACTTCAGAGTTTTAAATCGAGCTGGAATAGTTATGAGAGCAAACACTTTATTATTGAATGGAACAAATGCGATGGCTGCGGATATGAAACTTGGAGGGCATAAAATCATTAACTTAAAAGAAGGAACAAATAAAACCGATGCCGTAAATTTAGATCAATTAGAAAGAAGTCATATTTCATCTGCTTCTCATCCAAAGAATGCTTTCAAGTATTTGATGAATGATGTCGATGAAATTAGCACTGAATATGGCTTGACAGTCAATGGATACATAGAATTGCAAAGCTCACCTCACACTCATTCAAAAAAGGTCATTGATGTTGACTTGGATAAAGAAGCTGACCATTCTTACAGAGCCAGAATTGGATTCAATATGTACACAATAAATGATGGAAAATACACTTTCATTCTTGAATGGCTGTTTCCCGATTATGAAGGAATGAGTCTTAGTAGTGTAACATTCAATGCAACTGGTGGAATCACAATACACAGAACTGTCAACAGGAAATTCGACAACAGTAATGAAGATCATTCGAGACATCTGCTGTGGATTGAAAAAACCGTCATCAAGTTCACCACCTGAATATTTATATTGTACGATTCATATAAATGCTAACTCAACATACCCAGCAAAGTACAAGGTCCCATGCGTTGTTTATGGAATTGAAGGCGAATTCAATGATGTTTCACCGAATGTTTATGACTTTATTGAAGATTATAAGGTTGAAGGTGGTAAAATTAAATTGCAGATGGATATGGATTTAAATGGACATCAATTAATTGGTTCTTCTTTTTTGAATCTTGGACAACTGAGAAACATTATGCGAACAAATGATTTCATTCAGACATACATCGTCAGAAATGCCACAACCTTTTATCACATTTTTAATACGATAACAGTCCAATATAACAATTCATCAAGAAAAGTCAACAATTTATATGATCAAACATATGGAGAACATAATGCTTCACAAGGAGATTTAAACAATCAACCAACATTGTCAAATGACCGGGTTAATGATTATTTGTATTATCTCAATTTCAATGGTAGTCAAAGATTGATAAGCACTCATAATATGAATGCTACTGGAAGTACTGATAGTTTTTTCATTGTTTACAAATTAAATGACACACCATCTATCATAAGAAAGCAAGGATTGTTTGGAAATGGTGTCAATGAAGGTGGTAATATACCAGGAAAAAGATATGTCTGCTTTTCATACCAAAATAATTTATATGTTTCGCAAGGAAATTTCAGATTTTTTACAATTGGCCGTCGCAGATTTCTTATGAACAGAATTGCTCCTTACAAATATAAAGCAAATGCTAGTGAAATAAATAAATGGATCTGTTTGTCTGTTCATTTTGCTAAGCCTGGTTTGAATAATGCATCAAGTGTTTGGTGTAATGGTCAAAAACTAGCGAATTTTACATCAGGTGCTTCTAGAGGAACAAATCAAATGGCTATAGGAGCAAATGATATAAATGGCGCTAATAGTTTTTCTGGTTCAATTGGTTTTTTTGCTGCATATCGTGGTGTTAATTTCAGCGATAGGATTATACAACTGCATGATCATTATTTATGCAAATACTTATTCAGCATAGATCATGTTCCTATTTTCAATGATTAATCTAACAGAATGATATAATGGGAGTTTACAATGATTTACCAAAAAAAAATTGATATTAAAGGACCCAAGGGCGATAAAGGACCTAAAGGAGATGAGGGTGCTGTTGGTCCAAAAGGAGATAGAGGTTTGAAAGGTCAGAAGGGTGATGTTGGTGCTGTTGGTGC
Organism: Pachyseris speciosa; assembly: GCA_016490735.1. Lineage (NCBI taxonomy): Eukaryota > Metazoa > Cnidaria > Anthozoa > Scleractinia > Pachyseridae > Pachyseris > Pachyseris speciosa. Next base: position 61,961 of record JAEMWC010000962.1, on the reverse strand, counting down.
ACAAGGCATTCAAGGTCCTAAAGGTTCAAAAGGTGATAAAGGAGATGCTGGTGCAATTGGTCCTAAAGGAGATAAAGGTGATAAAGGAATTGGTTTTACATTAACACAAGATGGTCACTATGATCTTGGAAACAACAAGAAATTGACAAATGCTGGTGAAGGAACTGATGACAATGATTGTGTGACAAAAAAACAACTGGATTTGAAGTTAGACAGAGCAACTTTTGTTATTTCCAACTCTCTTCCTGGTGTACCAGTCCTTGATGGAATTTCTATTGCTCTCATCCCAGCTCTCTCTGTTTTAACATCTGATACAAACGACAGAGTCTCAAGATGGGTTGATCCTGTCAATAATATATCTTTCACACAAACTGATAATTCCAAAAAACCTCTGCTGTTGAGAGATTCAAATAAAAAGAGATTCTTTCTGCGATTCGATGGGACTGATGACTACTTGAGAATAAATTCATTTGATGTATCCAAAGTTGCTGGACCAAATGGGAATACATGCACAGTAATTATGGTTGTTAATACAAAACAAGTGAAGAAACAATCTCAATTTCAATGGGGGCAGGCTAATATTCGATTTGGTGTTCATTTTCCTTGGAATAATGGGACTGTTTGGGTTGATTTTGGTACTCTCTCAGGTGGAAGACTTACTGCTCTTTCTTTGTCTGATCTGACTGGTAATATTGAGGTTTGGACAATAAGAGTGAATGGACAAAATATGGAACTATTTAGAGGTATTTCATCAATGACTCCTGTTGGAACAGAAACAATCTCAGCAACACTGTCAGGAAATCCACAAAAAATGTTCGTTGGATGTCAAGTTGATAATGATGATGGTACTGCAGTCAATTTTTCTGAAATGGATCTGTACGCTTTTTCTGTTTGGCAGAAATCTCTGTCTGATGATGAATTAAAAAATATGTTCCGTTTCCTTGAAGATTATTTCGATCTTCAAATTATATAATTGATTATTATGAAAGACATTATTAGATATGTTAAATATATATTCAAAGATGTCAAAAGAGAATATCCTGGTGTTGATGACTCAATTTTGAAATCAGCTCTAGTCTACCAATATTTGTATCATAAGCATTTCAATGATTTAATCAAAATTAATGAAATTTTACAAGAACACAGTGATATTGGACTTATTGGTCCAGGCAGTGGATGCTTGACACATTTCTTGGAACATACACTTGGTTGGATTGATACATTACAAACACATGGCATACTTCATGATGCTTATGGTAGATTTTATAATAGTCATTCATTGGATCGTGGATATTGTTATGCCATATCTAAGCATCTCACAACAAAACGTAGGAAAAGATCTCCATTATGTGGTCATTTATCTGGTATACTTTATTGTATATTCAAGAGAATTATTATATAAAAGATATATATGAAAGAGCGAAAAAGCATATTCAGCTGGAACCATATATCAGGTGAATTAACAGAAGATCAGGTAAATGAATTAAAATCCTATTACCGAACATATCACAGAAAGTGTTGGGCCCATAAACAGGCTGTTAAACGGTTCAAAAAATGGAAATTACTGGGGAATTCCTTGTCCATCATCTTTGCAACTGGGGGTCTCGCCACAAGTGTGGCAACAGGTGGTGTTAGTTTGGTAGCCATCAGTACAGCAGCACTTTTGATACAAGGGTGGATGAAGCATAAAAACCTAGATTTGAAAATCCAAAATTGCACATATGCTTATCAAAGCTATCAACATCTACTCAATTCAATAAAAGACAAGTTGAGAAGTGGCGATTTTGATGCTTCAAGTATACAAATCTCAATGAAGAATATCGATGATTATGTGACTGACAATAGTCCAATTATTGATAAGTACCTACAGAAATATGATGAAAAATTCACTGCTTGATAATACGAATAATCTTATCAAATCTCAACAATAGAATGTCAACCCAATATTGATCATAAAATCCAAGCGTCTTTTTTGATCTAGTAACTTTTATATTCTCAAATGGAAGACCAAGCATTAAAAATATTTTCTTTAACATAAATTTCGTGCTTATCATCCTTTTACGATTCTTATTTACCAAAGGAAGGACTGTGTCTATCTCTTCAAACATTTTCAATATTTTACCCTTATCTTTTACTGAAATTTGAAATCTATTCTTGCGACATATACAATTTATCACATTTTCAATATGGTACTTCCGATGATACACAGATTTCCGCTTTATTTTATACATATTATTATGAAAGTCAACGTACTCTTTACAGTAATCATAACCATGAACTGAACCACAATTTAGACAAACATTTTCACCATCATCGTTAAACATTTTCTGATTATCACAGCAAGGTGCTTTCACACTTTTAACAACTTTGACCAATAGCTGATCACAAAAATAACATGACAATTCTCCCATATTTTTCAATTCATTGTGAATTACTGAATTACAACTCATTTCTATACTATTATATGAGATATTATTTTTTATGTAACAATCGGATGGTTCCACGTGAGAAATAATAGCTATAGGCGATGACTCATTTCCTGTTTTTTCCGAGAATGTAACGCTTGGTGATTTTTCCGAGAATGTCACGCATTTTAATACGAGATCAAAAATTAAATAACTATATATTCCAGAATACGAGATCATTTTGCTAAAACACCCCCTAAATTAATTTTTGATCTGGTACCCCCAAACACTATACTACTGCAGTTCAAATATTGAATACAGTGTATGTAGCATTCCAACATGGAAGTACTTTGTCTAACATTGGAAAGTGTATTAAACCAGTATGTGGGAAGCAATTCATCCAAAGTGGGACTCTTCTGTGATCCAGTGTTGGAAAACTGTTGTCCGATGTTGGATTGTGCATATAACCAGTGTTGCTAATATTTTCTCCAACATTGGAAAGTTTAACATCCCAATGTGAGTGTAATACTAGTCCACTGTTGGAATACGCAAAATTTCAATGTTGGTTACACTGTCAAATATTGGAATGTCCAAAAATCCAATGTTGGACACTATCATGCCAACATTGGTAAATTGGTGTTCCTATGTTGGAAACCTGTCTTCCATTGTTGGAAAATATAGTGTTCCAATGTTGGAAACATTGGAATATTGTTGGAAACTATAACAACCATTTTCCAATGTTGAAAAACATAACCATTTACCAAAGTTGGAATATCCAGTAAATGAACCAATAATCAACCAATGATAATACAGAAATAAACCAACTACATTCCAATATTGGAAAATGTATTTTTTTTCCTGTGATTACCCGCTTAGAGCATACTTATAATATAGGTTCGGATTCTCAAGAATCATCGTTTCAGTGTTGGCTTAGAAAAAGGCCGATGAAAGCTTAACCTCAACAATAGTACCACCTCAATTTTTGTTAGCCCACCCAGACGTTCTAACTGTAGCAGCTATCTGGAGAACAAGATTTTTAATGAATTAATGAAGTAGATTACTGACTCGGCAAATTTAATTGAAGATTATCTGATACAATTATATTTTTTAGTATTATTTTTACTTTTACAATGAGACAGTGTTTCAGTACCTTTCCTCATCACTGTGTAATTTTTAAGTGCAAATAAAGTTTCATTATTATTGATGGATTTTTTTGGTTGTATCCTATATGGTCATTGAGCTTTTCTATTCAAAAGTTGCCATCCCCTTCCCCACCTTGTCTGTTGGATGGTTTCATAAAAGATACATTTATCTTTCAAGTATGCATATTACATGAAATACATTTTCACCCATAAAGATTTCCCTAAAAATAAATGTGACCTCTAAGGCATTTAACATGGCCCCCTTACTTGTCCTTGACCTGGGGGAGGAGGGATTGCCTATTTATTATGCCACAACACAGTTTTTGTAACACATCTATTTATGAACAAATGAAAATCCCAAAAATAGAATATATAGCTGACCCTCACACCTGGCTATTAGAATTCTGGAAAATCCTGTACATTTATGCGTTAAAATCTATTAATTTTGGCAATATTCTTCCCTAGTTCTGGCCATGTATGGAAAACACTTTCTACATGCAAGTGTCTTTTCCAGTATCCCAAGCTTAGCCTGCAAAGCTACAGTAACTTCGTTGAAGAAGGAAGACATAGTCTAGTCCTAAGGGCTTTTAGATCCCTTTTCAGATACAACAAATCCTGATTTGTTTTTTGGCTGCACATCCAAGGCTAAATCAAGGAGACACCAAATTAGAGGCAATCTTGGGTCCATCAAAATACAGATTGATTCAAAAGCACTTAATTTTCCTGTGACACTGATATATGGTAACCTTGCAATAAACGCAGAGTGCGAGCAGTATGAGCCCATAGGAACTGCTCCTATTGCCAAATATAGAATGTTTTATTCAGTTTGATGCCCAGTAGCCAGATCATGAATGAGAAAGAGTGTTGTACTCGTACCCTGAGTCAGATGGTTTTTGGCTGCACCATTATCACACCTTGACCTTGAAGGACACATTGCATAGACAATAACAGGTCTCAAACAGCAGTATGATTAAAAAAAGCTGGAGAAAGTAATTCAATAGTTGTCTATAACTTTATTCCTTTTTACTATTGTCCTAACATTACCAAACATTGCTGCTCCAGTTTTAAACGTACCCAAATTTCCCTTATGATAAGCCTTCTCTCTAATAAGTGCAACCCTCCTAAAAAATAGATGGAAAAAATCAGCCTCTGAGGGAGCATTTTACGGTATATGTATAAATTATTTATTACAAAATGGATCAATCTCGTTAAAGACGACTATATTCTGTTTATATATTGAATCAATTCACTGTCAATTTCTGTGCACGGAAACCACATTGTTGCGAAATTCGACTACCACATTCCTCGTCTAACTTACGCTCTCTTTGAACATGATCTGCACATTGCCTCGCCTACTCTAACTCTTCAACAAGATCAGTTTCAATTCCTTTATCATTGGTTTTGATGTGGAAAGTTTTATTTAAACACGAACGGCACAAATACCTTGAACATTGGTCGGAGTACATGTTGTAAATCGACATCTGTAAGCTGTTTAAGAGCTATTAAGATTCCATCTAATTTCGCCTTATCTCTACAAACTTAAACGCGGTGGTTTCTAACCGCATTATTACAACGACAGTAATTTTCCTTTGCTTGTGATCATTTTCTGTAGTTTTCGTTCCGCCATTGCCTGACACTTCGCGAAAACAACTTCCGATGCGCTTGATCCGGTCATGTTTATTGCTTTGTTTTTACCAGCCAATCAGAAGTGTCCTTTTTTGGATTCGACTAGAGGTTCGTATCCTTGGCGCTGGCCAAAAGGATCGCAGCCTCTGGGAACGAGATTGCGACATCTTTGAAATGTTTTCAGAAAAATAACTGCGCATGCGTTAGTTTTGGCCGCTTTGTTGCCAATGCTGGAGACGCTGGGTATACGAGGGTGCTTTTTTGCCCGTACTCATCAGTCGTTTGATCAATGAAACTTTACGGCCGCTACTATTGTGGACGATTCCAAGGCGACTATCACTTTTATACAAGACGGAACTGGACGCAATTTAAGAACAGCTGCTGTGAAGGGGAAGTCCCTGACATCCTGAACTTATTTCGAGGGCATGTTGGCTTGAAAGTCTGATGCCGGCAAGTTCCGGGAAGCGTGGTGTCTCGAGATACGTCGGAAACATGTAGCAGCACCCGGTGAGTAGGCTTGTTTGATTCAAGACTTAATAGTGAACGTTTATTTTGAATAAGATTAACAATTGAAAATGTTATCCCTTGTAACCATAGTTAAATGACAATTTGACTCCCGCAAACAAGAAATGAAACTGACAATTCAACAGCGATCGTGCTTTGTACATGAACATGTGCTATTGAAATGTAAGATAAAATACATTTACATCTTTTTTGTCACTTGATATGACTCGAATTTCATCATTGTCTCCTTACATACTCCAACCTAAAGTAAGGTAATGTTTGAAAGTGAAAAACTGTTTGTCAAAGTTTGTCTTTGATCATGCATGTCGGGTCAATTTTAGCTAACAAATTTTGTTTTGCTTAGTTTTGACTTTGTCATGGTTGACCTTACATTTTACAGCTTTGCTTCCACTTTCTAGTTTCTAGTGGAACTTCACATTGGTGACGGTTCCTAGGGTGTACTGAAAGTTATTTCTTTTCTTAAACCAAGAGAGTAATTCAAAAGAATGCTGCCACTCTCCTGTCTGAATTGTATGACAGAAAGTCTGATCACCAATTAATTGTGTCTACAACAAAATGCGAGAAAACTCTAGAGGTCAACTTTCTAAATGGGCGATTTTTAGAAAATATCCATACCTATACCACGGACGGCTTTTAGGATTTCCGAAAGGGAGGGGGGTTCTTTGAACCGGAATTCTGAAGGAATGGGGGGGGGGGTATTTACCATTGGAAATCCGAAGGCATGGGGGGTTTCACGGGTGGAATTTCTAGAGTAGAAAGAGTAGAGTGAGTTCCTTGAAATTGTCGACTTTTGTAGTTCGTAAATAAACCACGAACATATGATCGCGGAAGCATCGATTGATCAGACACGTATTTACGCTCGTAACTTATAGAAGTGAACAGTAAAACGTGGGTTTCACATTCACCTTGATAAATTTCTTGTGAAGTGAATAAAATCCGAAAATGTACCTTACTTACCGCTGGCAAATTTCTTGATACTCCCGTCTCCCGCCCGATAAACGGCAAAAAAACTCGTACCTGTCCCTCGCTTCTCTTGATACATTTCATGTACACTACTGTAGTGCTCGAAATTAAAAAAATATCCAGGTTGTACCTATTTCAAAAGCCGGGCAACCAAAGCCGTGAATTTGGTTGCCCTGATGAATCCTTGGTTTCCCAGTAGAAAAACCCACACATTTAAGTGCACTACTCAAAAAAAACATCCATTTTTGTCTTCTTAGTGCATTTAATTACATGTTAACTTTGCCTTTACTTTCTACAGCA
>JAEMWC010000962.1:50000-52500 GCA_016490735.1 Pachyseris speciosa | reverse complement strand
ATGAGTACTTAGGCAGATATCATTTTCTCTTTTCACATTAGTAATTAGACGTTTTTTTCTCTGAAGAATATTTGCGATAAAATAGATTTTCATGTCCCGCGACAAACTTGTTGATGTAAACGACCCTTATAGTGTAAACGTGGGTTGCCAAGGCAAAAGTGGCCCCGGTAAAATTCACGAAGTGATTCTCGTTTCATTACAAATAATCATTTCCATCGCTGAAAACGGCTTCGCAAATGCAGCTTTGTGTCAAAAGGTTTCATCGTTCTTTTGGAAAATCTTTTGCTTTGAACATCTGATTGCAAATTGGAGCCGTCTCACCCAGAGAAACGTGGCGAAGTGATGCGTGTGAAAAGAGCAGTTGGCCGTTCGATCGAACATTACTTCTGCTTGTCTAGCCGTCCCTTACTTCTTCGCTTGCCGTAAGGAACATTTTCACAGGCTTGAGACGACGTACGTTTTGCACATGCCGACACGCTGTTTGCAAAATATCTGCATTTGTATTCCCAGTTGTGTGTGTGCGATGAGCCCAGCGACATGAAGTTGGCATGTTCTAGGGTTTTCGTTTGTTTTTATATTCTACAAACTTATGCAACGACGATTTTTCTTCATTTAAGAATTCGACCAAGGAAGTGAGACTACTAAGAAATGACATACTAAGTTTAAAACAAGATAAACACATAGTGAACTAAACTTATGTTTGGACATGAAACGATACAGATGGTGAAAATTGGAAGCGTTAGATTTGTAAAACTTTCACATACTGCATTAATAATGAAAGCGGGAGTTGGGAAAGTCAAGCACGAGCTTCTTCACCTCGTATTACAGGTAAATCAAGGCAAAACATTACTACTGGAATCCATGCGAAAAAGGACGACGGTACGACTGACATCCTCGTGCTTTCCTGGCGCAATGCCACATAGAACTCTGGTAAAAAGTGGCGCAGTGCACTCTGGTTATATGCTATGCATTCTGGTAAAAAGTGTGCCGCAGAGAACTCTGGTAAAAGTGGCGCAGTGCACTCTGGTTAAATGCAATGCATTCTGGTAAAAATTGTGGTTAAATGCAATGCATTGTGGTAAAAAGTGATGAATTTGAGAATTCGTACCCCCTTCTATATATTCTTCTTAAATCCTGACTATGTTGCTGCTTCACTTTTCTCTGCAGCAATCACATTCGTGCATAGCTGCATTTCAGAATCAAAGGCATCCTGTGGTAAGCTCGTGGAGTAAGTAAGATACTGTGTGGTTTGAAATGCAGTGTAACACATTTTTCTGATTTACGATTTGATTCGTTTGTTGTATCTTGACTGTTGTTCATCAGTTGATTAATATACGTCGTGGAATGGGAGTTTTGAAACCACTGTAGTAGAAGAGTAGTTTGTTCAAGAAATACTGTACTGCCAAGTAACAGTTTACCGTATTTACCCGTGTATAATGTGCACCTTTTTCCTAAGGTTTTTTTTTCAGAAAAATTTGCGTTGTGTATAAAACATGGAACCTTTTGTTTCTTGATCGCTTCCCTAATTTGCATACGCATTAACAAACAGGTAAACAAGAATTCAAAAGCCTGTTGTCCAAGCTGTAGTTATAATAAACAAGCAAATAACCTATCCCAGCTGCTTTTAAATTACCGCGGATAAACTGGCTGGAAAAACCGTGAAAAACCAGCCAGATATTCTGTGAGCAGACGCCAAATATTTGCATACAGACGAAACAAAATACTTCTTATCCTCCTATTAGCATATGGTAACGAAACGCACATTTTGTGAGCCAAAGTTTGTTCAAAATTATTTTGCTCAAAGTACAGCAGCTAAGAACGAAGACAAAATAAGTGAGGTATATTTTGCAGAGGCTGTCGAAGATTCAAAATCTTTGACAACTGAAAATTGTCGGAGGTGCATTTCACAGGAGATGATTATCTCTATTTCTCACCACGTTACGCTTGATTGGACATATATATGACACTAGGAACATTTGTTACTCGGGCTGCCCGCGTCTCGCACGGCGCCCGGGTCTAAGATTACCGACGGTTCTTCTTTTTCGTTGTCGAGTATCATCCACAAAGCTCACTTCCGGCGTTTCTGCGCAAGCGCTAACTATTTTTAACAGAGTGATGCCTGTTGTCACGTATCGGAAAATGTCGATTCACCTTGTGTCTTTTGAAGTCTGAACAAACAATATGTTAAGAGAAGTGTCTATGCGAATGTTTGCAAGTTCAACGGCAAGAAGAAAGCTTTTAACATGAGTAAACTTAACTCCAGATGGACTGCTGTGTTTCGTCGTGAGTAGTCTCTAATTTTGGCGATGGATTGTGAGGCGGGCGAAGACACGTGCGCACGCGAAGTTGCGAGGAGACGCGACGCGAGGGGAGCGCCAAAAATTAGAGACTACAGACAAAGGGAGTTTGACCTTGTGAGTGTGAATGATATATGAAATGAATCATATATGAACTTCAGGCTTCTTTTCGCAATTGCATAAATTGCGTTCACAACTGCGAG
>JAEMWC010000962.1:0-47500 GCA_016490735.1 Pachyseris speciosa | reverse complement strand
ATGAGACAATAAAGTCAAGCGAATATCGAACGTGTGTCGTTTATGAGGTTATATTGCCATGTTGACAACATGTTTCACATCACTGAAGATGTTTTGGTCGGGAATTCGCAACATGCAGAAGAAAAACAAAGAGCTTTTTTTGTTATTGTTTTTTGCTTGTTGGTTGTTGTTGTTGTTGTTGTTATCACGGCGCCAACAAGTCTGGACGAGTTAAATATACCCAGCAGTGACTTGCATCAGAGACCTAGGGTATGGACAGCCTCGGAAACAAGTTCAGGTGTAAAGGCCATGGTCTCTCCAAGAGGTCGAGAAAAAAGTGGTGCGCCGATCATCGCTCACTGATCGAAAACGACACGACAATCGATTATGGATGAAGCACAATCGATTATCGCGGAAAAATGAAAAAAAATTATTGATGCCCAATAAAAATATTAAAACATGTGTTGTGTTATGTTCTTGTATACACTGAATAGCACTTTGCTGCAACAACTCGTATGTTTTGGTTGTTTCAAAACACAGAGGTACACGGCCGGGCTTAATTGTAAGGGTTTTGTATTTGGTTCACATTTCATAGTGTTCTATGGAAAAAACTTACCGTTTTAGTTAGTACTTAGAAATTATTCCAAAACCTAAATTCCTCTTTGATTGCCTGCCATCCTGCAACGAAAGAATTTGGACATGGTCAAGGCAATTTACAAAATATATTGAAGAGGCCTTCCAAGGAGCAGAAACGACAAGCGACATGGCTCCAAAAACAGGCCACAATCGTCTCCCAAAATAACGACAACCGACAGAAATTGGCAGAAATAGCGCGACAGTTTGCGACAGGAACAATTCACTTTCCATTCCTCTTTGTTTTCTTTGCGACAGCGACATATGCCCCAAACGAAACAAGCGACAGACAGAGTCGTAAACGAGCGGCAAAGCGACACCAGACCACCCTTGAAAGGCCTCATTCAAAGGAATACGCCAAGGGTACTTTCAGTTACACAGAGGTGAAAGATAAAGGTATTTTTTATCAGTATACTTTCCGATTATAATCGGTTGGGTGAAACCGATTATTTCCGATGATCGATTAAGAGATCTCAGCCGATTCCCAACACAACGAGAAATTGAATGTAAACCGGCGTTATTCAATTGAAATTGAACAACAATGAAGTCAAGAAATCCTTTTGATATTCCGTCGCTTTTTATTTGTATTCACCTTTTCTCGCTGACATACGAAAGTAAAATCAATCAAGAATTATTCTAAGTACAATTCAAGATATCCAAACAATTTTAGTGAAAATGTTCCATGTATTTTGTCTATTCTATGAAAGACGATTGGGCTTAACTCAGTAACAAGCTATTTTTATGTCTCATTTGACTACAGCTACCACATTTTCATTAAGTTTTAAATGTTGAAATTCGTGCGGGGCATAGATGACGAAAGCTTAAATTTGCACTAGAAATAAGGTAGCTGAGGTCAATTGCCGCTATTATGGAAGACGAAAATAAGGGCTGTTGCTCCGCAAAGCAAATATGCATCCTCATCTGATAACTTTGCGTTAAAAGCCTCCCGTGGACAATTGTGATGATTTGTTTTTGTTTTTAGCTTTTTGTTTCAGTTTTTCGGGTTTTAGTATTTCGTATGGTCCTAGTGTTAATTATCTAGTGTTTGTTCAACATTGTAGTGTAGTTCGTTATTAGAGCTGTATTGTAACTTAGTCCCTCATTTTAGAAAGCTTGTAAGTTTATTGTTCTTTAAGTGTTAATTGTAAAACATTTAGTATTCATATATAAATGTAAGTTACAAAACGTGGTGAGAAGTTGAAGGTTCGGTCCGGTGCGTATAACACACGAAGGAAAAGGTTCTGGTTTGTGAAGGAGAAGTTTAGGAAGGAGATTGAGAAGAGTGCTTATTCACTGCTAAAAGTCGTTAGCAGGGGCGAGGCATCTTTCACGGCTAAATTCTCTTGTCGGGTGCCGCCTAAGCGAGAGAGGTGCAGAGGAGAGTCGTAGAAACTCAGCTACAAACCGTTCAGTCCACACGGCGTGCGAGTGAGCTGTGGTGTGTCCTTGGCGTCCGTGGAAAGAAACGAAGACAGCACTGTTAAAGCAGTATGTAGTTAGGAGCCAAAGTGGAGTTTCAAGAAAAAGGAGTTTGAGGAGAAGTAAGAAGAGGTCATTTGGCAAAGTTGCGGTTCGTTCGTTGTGTTTGGTTGGCGGTGCGGTTACGCGTCAGGAAAGTGTGGTCAGTTGGAAAAGGACAGAAAAGAACAGGACTGAGTGTAACATTATATAGTGTAAATATTCTTGTAAATACTTAGATTTAATTGTAGGATTGAATTTAGTACGTAATTTTACTAAATTCAATCCTACAATTAAATCTAAGTATTTACAAGAATATTTACACTATATAATGTTACACTCAGTCCTGTTCTTTTCTGTCCTTTTCAAACTGACCACCAAAAACAATGACACCAAAATTGTGACGTGAGTCCAGCGGTTTCCCTTAAGACACACCACAACAGGAGGAAAAAAACAATGTTGAACAAACACTAGATAATGAACACTAGGACCATACGAAATACTAAAACCCGAAAAACTGAAACAAAAAGCTAAAAACAAAAACAAATCATCACAACAATACTTTCGGAGCGCCAAGTAGTTGTAGGTATAAACTACATTTTCTTCGTTTTCCTAGTTTCTACATTTAAAAATCTGAATTTTAGGTTAAAAACAACGCTCTTAGAGCTCATTGTTAAAACAATGTTACGAGAAAAATAACACACTCGCAAAAAAATGTTATGCCTAGATAAGTAAGTAATACTGTATGTTGTGGCGCACCATGTGTCCTCAGGCAAAGTACATGCATTTGAGCATCTCAGGGTAGACTTGGACGGCTTTGGCTAAAATCTGCAGACTTCTGTCATCTCCTTGACCCCCGCTGCCGGAGGAACCGCTCTCCGGGCTAAAACGAGATTGAAAAGGAGATAAAATAAGTATTTACTTTATGCTCGCTGCTATGTTCTATGTAAGTCGATTGCAAGGAGTCTTGCTTTTTTCTTCAGATCATTCGCTCCAACGGAAGGTAATTTATGCAAATTGGAAGAGAGAACGAGGAGGGTTGGGACGAGTGAGGAGGAAGGACGACTGCGGAGGTTCCTTTGTTCTTCGAATTTCCGTTCCTGAGAAACGGAAAATGGTGATTGGTCGATTACTTGCCCAGTTCTCCGAAAACTCATCACTACTACCGTCATCGGAACCCGAAAATCGTCTTCCTTGCAGTCGTTCCTCTACAAGACATAGTTCAAGAATAGATTGCGCGTAACGAGTTTGACCTGAAAGTTGAAGAGCCAACTCTGCAGGATGTTGTTTTAAAACGTTTACGCAGAGGAAAGTTTGAATTGATCTTGTCAATTCTGTGATAACCCAGTTCTAAATTCCGACCCAATCTCGTACCCAGAGTCTTCTCTCCCCTTGTCTAGCAGTCGGAGAGCGAGCAACTCTGGAGAGATTTAATCCAAATTAAAAGTTCGAAAATATTGGACTTTGTGGTTAAATGGCGCACGCTTAGGGTTCAGTGCCAGCGTTTTATTTCCGGTCACTTCTATTGTTTGAGAAACCAATCAGAATCGTAAATCAAACGGATCTTTCGTAAGTCGCCCTTTCCTTCAAGCGTGCGAAGTAAGGAGTTAAGACCCGAGGTTCGCGACTGAATTCAGACCACGCCTGAACCATCAGTCAACGAAGTCTCAACGGCGGCAAATTGGAAGATCAAAGGACCTTCTGCGACCGCGTTCTTCACGGTTTTGCTGCTCACTAGATCCCATCCCCGCTACAGCACTTATAAGACCGCTCACAGTCAAGTTACTAAGTAACCAACTAACGAGCTAGTTAGCTGACTAACTCACAACTAATGTCCAGTCTCTTACTTTTCTCGTTCTCTCTCGGTCAAATGGAACCTTGCCCTGAACGCCACCAAATGCGCATAATAAGCATGGTCTGGTATAGATACAGCGCGCGTGCACCGGACATAGGTATGACAGAGCTGGTACGTCAGGGCCTGAATCTCGTCAGCTTTGAAGTTATTGTCATCCCACAGAACATGATAACGGAATGGTCGGCTTGTTCCCTGAACAGAAAAAAAAAAAACACAACAGATGTTAGACCAGTAGTCCCCAATGCAGCTGTCTACTGGGGTGTCACGAAACACTTTTTTGTCGGGTAGGAGCTTTGCGTCGTAAGGATCAGTGAGGCTCTAACTGCAAGTTCACAACCTTTGCTACATTTTGTGACTCTTTGCCTACCTGGATTCCTGCGTGACTGCAGAGATAAAAATCAAACTCGGTTGGATGTGTGATGCCGACATCAACAGTGGTTCTAGGGGAACGCGGAGGGAGGGGGCGACTGGCAGCGAGGAGTCGGTCAAGAAAGGCTATCAAAGAACAATCAGTAGAGTCGCCCCCTCCCTCCTGGGGGGAACATAGCCGCTTTGACCACACTAGAACAACGAAAAAGCAAACATGTCGGACCACAACGAAAAGAGAAGAGATAGGCATCAACTATGACATAAAGGCAGGATGTATAGGAAATAAAAATGCCGTTGGCTCCGAGAGGTTTTTCTCTGGGTAATCCGGTTTTCCCCTCTACCCAAAAGTTAACATTTAATTAAATTTGATTCTACTTGATTTCGTATTGATTTGAATCAAATTTGAAAAAAAAATAACGTAATTATTATTTTATAAAGCGCAATGCCCCCAATCTAAAAATTATCTACGATGGAGTTTCTAACAAATGCCAGTGGTAAAGAAACCTTAGTTTCAACTTGACAAGCATACCTTGCCTCCCTCCTCTCGGCGGAAAAATCGGGTGTGATGCCTCTTTTGTACCACAATGAATGTGATACCCGGCTGGTATCTAACGTCCAGTTTGATGGCAACTTCCCGGATCGCTTTGAGTTTGTGGCACAGAATTTCCATTTTCGGCTTATGTAAGTGTTCGCACTTTCTTTCATCCGCCACTTGTTTGAAAGGTTAAAACTGTTTACCACCAAACAACATTTTACAGTCATTATTACACCCATTTTGAAATCACCAGTGATCCTGGCAATCTGATTGGCTCTCAGCAGTGCAATTTATTCCCAAATTGCACCATTTTTTTTACTCTAAATCGCATCCTTTCTGTAACTCATCAAAATGAAAGTGAAATAATACCAACCATGGATAAATAAATATTAATGTTGACAAAAAAACTGTATGATTTCAAAATGGGTGTAATAAAGTGGTAATTGAACTTCGTGTCGTGCAATTTGGTCTGAAATCATATTTGTGATTTCAAATCAAACTCGCGCTGCGCGCTCGTTCGATTTGAAACACGCGTATGATTTTCAGACCAAAATTGCACTCCACTCAGCTCAATTACCATTATAAATACGCAGCACGTACTTCCTATTATTTGAGAATAGTTTTGATTAAGTGTGAACGGACTGCATTATTCGTTTCAAACTTTCAAATTTAATTTGAATACTGTAATCATTCAACCGTATCCCGAGTGTGACCTCATTTGGAATATCGATTATTGATTTGTTTTGGCTGAAGACTTCATGAGATGTTCAGGTGCGAACGGTTTGGTGCAATTTTGAGGGGTGTCTAATTTTGTCGCCGTTCCTTTTGTCACAATCCAAGGGAGGCTTTCGTGTTCTCTACTCGACAATTTTATGGAGTCTGCCGATCGACTGGGTTCTGGGAAAGTCATCGGTTTCAAAACAACTCTCATCCGTTGGAACTAAAAAGTTTATTTCTCTGATATTCAAAAAGCTTTCGATCACCATCGCTGATTTAGTATCGAAAGGCGAGCATGGAGTGATGCGAAATGCAACCGCAAGTTAGTGTCTTATCTGATAAGAATAGCGCGTTCCCGACCCGGCTGAGACGGCATGTGAGAAAGATATAAGAATCCTAATATGCCCATGAACTCTTCAGGGTTGCTGTGTGAAAGTTTCCCTTTTATTCGCTAACACTTTGGCTTTGGCGCATCCGAATTCATGCTGTAACAAATCAACGTGGTGTGGTACATATGAGAAGAATGATAATCGTATCCTGTGAAAAGCGCGTCCGAAGATTTTCACGGTCAAAGATTTTGGATCTTCGATAGCCTCTGAAAAATATAGCTGATTTATTTCTTCTTCTTTCCGAGCCGCTGCACTTCGAGCAAAATATAAATTTTGAACAAACTTCAGCTGACAAAATGCTCGTTGCGTTTACCACTGTGCAAATGAGCGACTGTTTTGTTTCGTAGTATGCAAAATTTTGGCGTCTGTGGTGCTGCGTCGGTGAAGTTTGGTTTATCAACAGAGAATTGATCATTTGGCCGTCTTTTGGCCGATTTAGCTTCGCATATGTTTTCAGCGGGTGAACATGATGATTCAGAGGATGTTAGTGTTTTGTATTTTAGTTATTTTGACCTCAAAGGTCATTTCTGGGTTATCAACGCCTGTTTGTTGGAACCCGTGTTGTTTCTGTTTAGCGACTGTGGATTTCATGTCCTTCGAGGCGTTTGGTTTGGCACATTTCAATTCGTCCGTTGACCGTACAGCCAGTCTTGTTATCTTAAGTTTGTAAGGATAGCGTTTTTAGCCGTGTGATTATCTTGCAATATTTATATTGCCGGGCCCGGCAGCAAGATCAAGATGTTCAGTGTTCCTATCACGGCTATCCGTCTTTCGATCCTTTCTTTAGCACTGTAGCTTCTAAAAGAGCTACACAGCAGAAATTCACTTAGCTTTGGTTACGGCTGTGTTTTTGTTTGTGATCGTTTCGTTCCGCTCTGTAACTGTGGTTCTTCGTAGATTCCTCCTTTTGTTCATGCCAGTTTATTGGCTGTGTTTTGAGTAGGCTATGAAATGACAGGCAAGACCATGGTTTCGATCCTCCCTTGTGGATCTCCTCAGTTGCCGGGAATGGCTTGATTAGAGTTGCTCTTTGGGCAACGTCGTTCTTTTATCAGGATTTATCCCACTTGACATGGTCCGTGCTTCGCGGATAACAGTGCAACAGTGCTCACACGCTTCGATGGCTTTCCGTACATTTCCTTTATCCCCTAGGCTCAAGAGACAACTTTCACACTAATCCGCCCCTCCCTCGACTTGTTTATTTGTAATCTCCCAGATTCTGGGGGCACGTGACCAGACCCAACCAGGGTCTCTTCTCTCTCGCTCCAGGGGGCGAAAAGAGGAGAGACCCTGGGAACGAGGTTGCTTCGACCCAGGGATTATTTTCACAGACGATGCACGTGAATCGGGTGTCGATTTCCATTCTTAAGCAGCTCGTTACTGGTTTCTTTAAAACAAAGGCTAACCGCCGACGAACGGAAGTGGCAGTTCAGTTTAGCAGACGTTCGTGGGAAAGCAACGCGTGACCAGACCAAAGACGTCTGCGAAGGAGGCTAGTTATCACCCTGTATCAAATAGTTTCGCAGAATACGACAAGCTCATTGAAGTCACAGTTACTCTAAACTTTCAGGGGTGTCTTTCGGAAAATCGTATCTGTGCGCAAACGTTTAAACGAAAAACTGTCATTGCTTGCTCAACCGAATTAATAGCCCTTGCGTTAATACGGACATCCAGACAAACTGGACTGTATATCATTCTGGAGAAAATAAGCTAACAAAGTGCGTGAGGTTTTTATGGTATTCCAATTGGTTCCTGAGAAAATCCATTGTAAAGTTGGCCAATAGAATTTTTTCTATGTGTGTTACGCGCTTGGACGCCACGGGAAAAATATTTCGAATTTGTAAAAGCCTGGCACAATTTGGTACGGTAACGTGTGAGGAACATTTTCGCTAAATTCCGGTAAAATCTGATAAATCTAGCTTAAGATTGATTGGTTCGACTGGAACACGCAAAAATAAATCCCAAGTTTTTGGCCTCCAAAGATCTGCACAGTTTTCACAAGTCATTGAAGGTGCATGCTGCCAAAGCGGTAATACTCTCGGAAGAGGATAAGTGGCAAACTAGCCTCATACAATCGCGGGAAAGTTAATTCCACGTTCAGAAGGAGTGTTCATCGTTTGGTTATTATCGGAAGGAATACGTTTGGTGAAAATAAAACCCAAAGTACCGTTTGGAAATCGGTTCGAATGTTGATGTAAACACAATATGTATATGGGAAATAATTAGAGAGGTCCACACTTTCACAATCGCAAAATCCAAGCAGCCTTATTGAAGAGAGAGAGCACTCACAGTCCCGTCGCTAAGAACAGAAAAAACCCAACCCAAAACCACAAACACGATACTTTATCTTTCTTGCGTTCCATATACAAACAAACACTCATTGGCTAAGAAGCTCTTTTCTGTCAGGTTCACTCAATCCACGAACATTCTTCCACGCATACTTGCACGCAATCCTTACTTGAACAGTACCGTAACATAACAAAGTCACGCAACGAACGCGACATACCCGATAGTTTTCGACACTCTCCCCCATGTGTTATCGGGAAAGAAACACATGCAAAACGAAACTATGGTCCATTAAAGTTATAAAAATGATGCGAAAGCTAAAACTACGAAAATCATTGTTCAAAGTTTAGCACCAGAGTATGAGGTGCTCAGTCACAGTGATCTATATGAGATCCGCATACATTGTCTCAGTTCTCACAGGTCTAATTCTTCCGCAACGTCTCGGATGCGCAACTGGGCGGCAACTGCAGCATCACGCCTGGCTCGAACGGGCTGGGTCTCAGGATTCAACTCGGGTGGCTTGTTGTCTGGTTTGGCGCCGTCGCAGGATAACTCCAGAGGGTAGAGATGCTGGACTGGCCTCTCCAAGAAGGCTTTCCCGGCACGTAGCTTTGCTGCCCGAACAGCTCCATCTCGTCCGCTGAACAGCTCAACCACCACACCCAGAGGCCACTTCCCTCGATTTCTTTCCTCTGAGCGGATGAGAACAACGTCACCTATCTTCAGCGATTTGTTCTTGTCTTTTCGGTTGCACTGATGCCGTTCTCTAAGAGCCGCCAGGTACTCTCGGGTCCAGCGTTTCCAAAGAGCGTCTTTACAGGACCTCAGATACTTTGCTCGTTTACGAAGGTTCCCGGGCTCCTCTCGCCAAGTTTCCTGTTCAGGTAGGAGGGTTGCTTCTTTGGAACAAGAAAGAAGCTGGTGTGAGCAGCGGAAACTAGATGTCATCCTCGACATACGACAGTGGGCGTCGGTTGAGCTGCATTTCGACTTCGAGGACAACTTCACACAGCTCCGTCCAGGACAGCATTTCTCCCCCGATCGTCTTAAGGAAAGCCTGTTTAAAGAGACCAATTAGACGCTCAAATTTGCCTCCCCACCAAGGCGCTCGGCTCAGGTTAAATCTCCAGTGTATGTCTTCATCGGCGAGGTAGGACTGAATCCGCTCATCTTTCCGGATCTGCTTGAGCCACTTTGCTGCTCCGATGAAAGTTCTTCCGTTGTCGGAGTAAATACTTGATGGTCGTCCCTTGCGAGCGATAAGGCGCTTTAGGCTCCCCAGGAACGTCGCTGTCTCCAAATTGGGAAGTATCTTCAGGTGAAGGGCTCTGCTCAAGCTACAAGTGAACAACACCAAGTATGCTTTGCCTTCTACGCGCGCTGATCTCCGGTATTTTATCGGCCCAGCAAAGTCCACGCCGACGACTTCAAAGGCAGTTGACCCCTCCGTTCTTTCGCGTGGGAGCAAACCTGGAGGTGGTGAGGAAATTGTAATTGCCTGAAAACGCTTGCAGCCCCAGCAGCTTTTGATGATCTTCTTCACGACTTGGCGAAGGCGCGGTACCCAATGACGCTCCCGGATGTCAGCCATTGTGAGAGCCACGCCCTCGTGTAGAGTGCGACGATGTGATCGTTGTACGAACTTCTCTGTGAACAAGCAGTCATCCGGCAAGTAGACTGGGTAGCGACCCTGAATCCTCCCTCGACACTCCAAGATTCCCTCACTGTTAATCTGTAGATTTAGTTGCATTCTATCAGCAGCGAACTTTGGGGAGCTCCTGGCACGAGCTTGGACTCTCCGGATCCACCAATCAGTTCGCGACTCCTGCTCTGCTGCGGTGATTGGTCCTTCAAGTTTGGGAACGTTTGGGCGGCAGTTGTGCACGAACCTTGCAATCCACGTACATATGCGTAGGGTTTTCTGGAGGTCATGACTGGTTAGTAACTGGTCGAACTCGTCTGTCTTACCATCAATCGTGGTAGCAGCTAGCACCTCTTTCACGACTTTGGACTCAGCGTCAGACTCTGCACTGGCAGCTGTCACTGGATTTTCTGGCCACGAGTCTCGATCTCCAAGCCAGTACGGTCCGTACCATCACAGAGCCGACTCTACAACAGACCCACCACGACTCCCGAGATCTGCCGGATTCTGGGCGGTCGGCACGTGCCTCCACTCACTGATAGCGTGTTCCCCGATTTTTCGAACTCGATTGGCTACGAACTGGCGGTATTCGCCGCTGCCTCGAATCCAATGTAGCGCGACAGTACTATCAAGCCAACAGCAAACCGATGTCACAGGGAAGCCAGCCAAGGCTCTTTGTACATTGTCGACTAGGTTTACTGCCATATGCCCCGCTACAAGTTCAAGCCTTGGGATGTCAACCGTTGCTTGGCTAGACGCGCCTTCGCTGCTACCAGCCCTTGTGTTGTACCAGATGCCTGTCGCACAACAGCGTATACAGCGGCGGAGACTCCGTGCCCGCTAGCTTCACCAAAACTGTGGAGCTCCACCACTTCAATGGACTCGCGATGGGGTGCTAGTGTTCTTCTGGTCGAGACGCTGGAGGGGAGATTGCTTTCCCATTTTCTCCACTTTCTTGCAAGTTCATCAGGAAGAGGAGCGTCCCAGGCTTGCTTAAGCTCGCAAGCCTCTCTGTAAAGAAGCTTTCCTTCCAATGAAGTGGGAGAAACGAGACCGAGAGGGTCGTAGATTCGAGCTAGTTTCCCTAAAATTCCCCTCTTCGTCAGCTCAGCATTCTCTTCAGGAAACCAAACACTCAGGGTGTCTTCAGCTTTGTTCCAACCAAGTCCGAGTAGTTTGCTCCCCTCCACCGAGGCAGAGCCCAGTTGGAGCTTGGCATAGGTGTCTTCGGTCTCTGCAGGCTGTTCTTGAGAGTCGCGTTCCAGCTCGGGTGCGTTAGAGTGCCACTTGTGAAGCTGAAAACCACCGTCTGCGAAGATCGCTATTGCATCATCCTTTAACTTCTTAGCCCTCGATACTGTGGGCCCTCCGGAAATAAGGTCATCCACATAGAGACTTCGCAGGATCTCGGCCACGCTTTCTGGAAGTCGATCACTCCAACTCTCCAGATGTTGTTCCACCACCCCTCCTAGCAGAAACGGAGAGGGTGCAAGGTCAAACAGCGCCCTCGTGAACCTTAGAGCTTGGATCTCAGTAGAGTGTAAGTCCCTCAACCAGTGAAAACGAAGTGCGTCACGCTCTCCTTCTCTGATCCGCACTTGTAGAAAAGCCTTGCGCATGTCTCCAGCAAGAGCAACAGATTGGAAACGCCCTCGGACCAAGACGTCCCAGAGTTTGTTCTGAAGGGCTGGTCCAGGTTCGAGGCAATCGTTTAGAGAAGGTAATCCTTTACCGCCTCGGGCAGAAAAGTCGTATACCACGCGGAGCTTAGTAGTTTCAGCGCTGTCCTTGATGACCGCGCGATGTGGCATGTAATACTCTCTTCCGACTGGCTCTGAGGGTGCTGGTTCGACCACGCCCTCCTTAAGTTGGTCTTGTATGATTTCATCATATTCTTGTAGTCTCCCCACTTGCCGTAACTTCGCCATTTGAGTTCGTAAGCGGCGTAGGCTGCCCTCGCGGTTCGATGGGAGGTGGGGATGATCGCCTTTCCATGGCAGACCAGTCTCATACCGTCCTTCTTTGGTGTTGCGTGACAGCTGTTCACGAAACTCCCTGTAGACCTCTTGTTGATCGCCAGCGGGTGAGTCTGCTAGTCCGAGAACATCCAAAGAGCAAAGCATTTCGTAATCTTGGATTGCATCCACAGCTAAGAATCCAGCGGACAAGTCTGCCTCGACCCCAGGTGCCATAATTTCCCATCCAAAACAAGTGTGTTCTGCTACCGGCTCCCCGCGGCGTCCAACACGCAGAGGCACGCGTGTACGGATCTGCGCATACTCGTTCGCCCCAAGAATGATATGTACCGGCAGGTGATCTTCCAAGGATTGGTCTTCTAGTTGGACATCATACAAGTGAGAGTGACCTGCGATGCGATCGGCATAGCGTGGATTATCCAACGTGAGGAGCTCTCTTTTGTTGATTTGCGTGACGCGTGTGTTCAACTCGAAATTCCGGTTAACCGACCGCAGACATAGGTCATATTCTAGCAGTTTCGTTGTTGCCACTCCCAACAGCGTGGCCACACGACGCGTTCCACTCTTGACTGCTTGCACGCGAGTAAGTTCGACTAACGTGGAGGACACGTAGGAGTGGCTTGCTCCACTGTCCAGGAGTGCACGGAATTTGTGACCACAAACATCAACAATGACCACCGGATGTATGACTGAAGATCCCACAATATTTGCCTTCAAGTTCGGCTCAGCAGACGCTTGTTGGCATATAGAAGTGTGCTGACGTCTACGGCACACGCGGCACGACAACTTGCTAGGGCATTGATTAGCGCTCTGTTGACCCGCTGCACAATTAAAGCAGAGCCTTTTGTTCGCGAGGAATGCCTTCCGCTCATCAAGTGTTGACAGCTTGTCACATTCAGAGGAACGGTGTTCTCCGCTGTCACAATATACGTAATTGCCAACGTACTGATCTTGGGAGTGATAAATGCGATCGCTTGGTAAAGTTGAGCGTTTCGGGTTAGCTCCCTTTCCAGCTGTTTCCACGACGGGATTCGTGTCTGTCCATTTCCGGAGAGCTTCTAAGAGATCAGCAAATGACCACGAACGCCAATCACTAGACACATGTGACACTAACTCGCTTCGTAGTAATTCCAACTTCTTTACAAGGATATAGTATGCCACCCCTTGTACTGGGTCAAGTTTCCCCAAGGTCTCCAAGCTCTCAATATTGAAGACTAGTTTCTCGTAGAACTGATGTATTCTGGCCACATCTCGTTCCGTAACTGCAGGCATCTCCAAAAGGTTAATTACATAAGCCCCAGCGATCTCATCGGGGTTCCCGTATTTGTCACGCAGATATTTCATGGCACGCGAATACCCTTCTTCATTGAACGGCAAACCATCGATTACGCTGCGTATCCTTGGGTCGAGCAACTCCTTAAGGTGCGAAAACTTAGTTATCGCCGGCACGCTTTGGTTATGAATCATCGCAGTGAACTGGCTCTCAAACCGCACCCAGTCGATGGGTGTGCCATTGAAGCTCGTAATCGTTAACTTGGGAAGCTTTACCACTGATGATTTTTCGGTCAGTTCCTTTTGTTTGATAGCAGCCTCCATCTTTTGTTGTAGCAACTGCTTCTCCATCTCCATTGCTTTCGCATGGCTTTGATTACGCTCGAGGTCTCGTACCTCGGTTTCCATCTCGTTGAGACACGTAGATAATTTCGCGGCATTCTCATCTGCCTTAGAGAGATGTGACTCAATTTCCTCAGACCACAATTCCACATTCTCCTCTGACTCACCAGCAGTGAACTTCGCTTCTTGGATAGATAGTCGTAAACAATCTATCTCTCCGGCCAGAGCAACGATTGAGGCGCGTTGCCTCTCAATGGCTTCCTTTTCCCTTTTCTCGATCACTACATCAGTACTTTTAAGCCGAAGATTAAGCGTCTTCCGCTTGGCGTCCAATTCGCTAAGTTGCTTTTTGGACATCACTAATCACGGTGCAGGTCGTCCCGTCGGAGGTGCCAATAATGTGGGAAATAATTAGAGAGGTCCACACTTTCACAATCGCAAAATCCAAGCAGCTTTATTGAAGAGAGAGAGCACTCACAGTCCCGTCGCTAAGAACAGAAAAAACCCAACCCAAACACGATACTTTATCTTTCTTGCGTTCCATATACAAACAAACACTCATTGGCTAAGAAGCTCTTTTCTGACAGGTTCACTCAATCCACGAACATTCTTCCACGCATACTTGCACGCAATCCTTACTTGAACAGTACCGTGACATAACAAAGTCACGCAACGAACGCGACATACCCGATAGTTTTCGACATGTAATTCGAAATCCCAAGTTAAGCTTCGTTTGAAAAATGTCAAAAGACTACTAGACTCCTAAGTGAAATTACCGAATTTCGACACCTTTACCCGTTTATTAACTGCCCCAAAACAACCAATTCTTAAACTTTTCTCGCCTTCGTTTACTAATTTTGTAACTTTTCTTGTGCCAATTGCAACATTAATTAATTATTTCTCTTACCAAACAGCGCAAAACTCAAATTTTGAAAAGTTTGTCCCCGAAGGGTTACAGTAACCTTATAAATTACAACTCTTAATGACTTTACTTTAAATATTGTCTGAGTCACCCGGGCATCTCCAATTTTGTGACGTCATTGGTGCGTTTCACTATTGGCTAAATAAAAGAACTGAACGTGTACAAAAATCAGTTTAATAGCCCAAAACAACCCTTCCCAGTAGCGTCTGAAATTACAACCCATCCGAGCTGGAAAGGACTTAACGAAGTAGGAAAAGTCCAATTAAATTTCATCCGTTTTCAAGTGTAATTGATAAGTTAATTAAGCTTAATGTTACTCTCACTGTCTGTCATGTGCTAAAACAATTAGTGGATTAAGCATATTACGAAGTTAATTTTCAACGAAGAGAGCACTACCGACCACCAAATTCCCTGAATGATAAACTGCGAAACCTACAAGTTAACTTAGACAACCCTGACTGAAACTGAAACGCAAGCATTAAAAGCAAAAATGTTTGATGTAGGAAGACATAGGAAGATATAAGCTATAAAATCGATATAAAAGCTTGACACAAGCTTAATTATCATCCGACATCGACCGGAGCCTGAAATGATGCCTTGAAACTGATTGGTGTTTACCTGCTTTCTCAAGAGAAGGAGTGAGCCATGAATTACGGAACTATTGCTCCTAGAGAATTGACTTAGATATTTTCAAAGCTGTCGTGGTTAAGGTACGCGGAAGTGCAGCCGCTCCCAGCTCATGTTGTTCCATGAAAGGATTCTTCGATCAAGATAACGAGCACGTATCTGGCCCTAAGGTCACCTAAAATGCTCAAACAGCCCACTTTACTGTTATATAAGCTATCTTTTCAGAAATTTTGAAGTTAACATTATTGTGGCTTTTTTATTAATGGGCGAGCCTTAATAATTAATGCTTGGAAAGCGTCATGCTCCATAATCGCATCCGGCAAGAAGTGATTGACAAAGGTAGAAATAGCGTTAATTAGTTTATTTCAAGGCAGACATCAGAGTATACTTAACAAGAGAGAGGATCTTAGAGTTGTCTGACATCATTTTTTTTCCATATCAATATCGACCATTTATTTAATAAGATAAGTGGACGATTTTTGCACAGTCGCGTAAAGTAATTATTCACGGTTCGACCTAGGTAAGCTATCTCTTCACAAATATATTGTTGACCTTTTGCAGCTTTTTATTCTCATCTAAACATCCAAATGCACGGAAAGCGTCATGGCCCGCATCGCACCTATGAGTTACTGCACAGTGGTCCACTTTGGCCTTAGAACTGAATGGCTCCCGAAAATTCCTAAATATCTTAATCTGTCTTGTTATCATTTTAGGGAGGGGTGGATGAAGGAAGACACAGAAAGACAAAAGCTTCAGTTATCATCGGACGGTCCCGAAACATGCCTTGAAAACTATTAATAATGGTTACCTTCGTTCTCAAGAGAAGGCCGGTGAGCAATACCCGGGTAATAAAGTGCAGAAATATTATATCATAAAAGGTGTATAGAAATTGTGCTTCCAGCTTCCAAACAAGCGACTCAGATTGTGTGTCTACTGCGCATACGCAGTAAGACACTAAGAGGTGAGAAAAAGTTTGTTAAGTTGTCGATAAACCATCGGTAATCGATAAGTGCTTCAAGCGGTCAATTTCGGAAATTGCAACGAGGAACCCACGTGGGCTGAAGTGTCAAGCGGTCAATTCCGACCAATCACAAGTGAAATCGCAGTAAGGGACCTTCGTGGGATGGAGGAACACGGGAGTGATTTTGAATTGTTTTCATATCAATAGTGCTTTTTTTTTTAACCGGCGTAATTAATTTACATATATAGCGTGATTTAATTTATTCTGAGATGACAAAGTTGCTGGAGTTGCCACCATTTACAAGTTGTCGTTCAGTCAGGAAGCAGATGGTCAGGATTTATACCGCAATAAGGTCGTTTGCGAGATTTCAGCAGCCGAAAAGTGTAGAGGATGAGAAGAAAAGTGTTGATAATGCAGTGCATTTGTTCGAGGAATGGAAACAGAATCGATAAATGAAGTCCTGTACTTTGGAACCCGGAAGCTTTTTTTATTACGAAAGACTTGAAGGAAGAAGTACAAACATTGGACACACCATTTACAGATGTGTCTGCATGCATGTAGTCTAAACTACTGGCTGCTGAAGTTCGAACAAGAAGCCGAAGCAACTCTTGTCGGGAATGCTATCCGTTCCCGTTCGTTGTACTCAATTATTTGCGGTCTGAAGCGCCACATTTCTGATGTAAATGGGAGGGCTGCATTGAACCCTTTGGACATGTCCGACCGAAGGTGAGTTTTATTTTGGGGGATAAAATTTCGCTCGCGCAATTTATTTGGTAGGTTTATGACATTCTGGCGTATTCTGGATGCAGAAATGAAGGAAGTAACGCCAATGGCAATGACTAATAAATATTCATTGACTTTGTGCACGTTGTCAATTTCCATATCTTAGGCCCGGTTCGGTTCGTCGAACTTCACATGTACCGAATCTAATGCAAATGAGAAAAATCTATTGTTTTCGATCATTTGCATTAGGTTCGGCATATGTAAAGTTCGACGTTTGAACCGTGCCTTAGTGGTATATACCACTCTCACTGGAGAATGGTCCACTGTTTCTCATTAGGTATACAAACACATGCACGTGATGTGGTATAAATCCGGTGATTGGTAGTTGGCGTAATGAATTATTACAGTCGAGTCAGGTCAAGCGTACCCGCCTAGATTACATTAATAAGTTGATTATTTGAACTTTCAACACGTTAGTCGTTTCAAATAATGCAATCATTTTTTAAATATTCGAATTGAAGTTCAGTTGCTGATTGGACTATGTCCGTAGATGTGTTTGAAAAACGCGTTCGACCAACGAGACTTTTAAAATCCAACAACATTCAGTTCTTTCCAAGGAATCCTGAAAAAATAAATTTGTATCTGGCGAAGCTATATTTAATAAACAGCTGATCGTGTACAGCGTTGTAAACAACAAAAAATATTGACGAGAATACTTGCTAAAACCCCCCCTGAAATCCTTTTATCACGATCGAATCAGTCTTCTATCAGCTCTATGGGATGCAGCAGTTCTCGATAATAACATTTACAATACAGTTTTTCACCTATCACTTGCACTCACCGTTGGACGCCATGTTGACATAGCTCTCGTGCTTGGATTTTCCATATAAGGAACATCTTTTGTTCGCATAGTCCAATCAGCAATCGAAGTTTGATTCAAATATTTAAAAAATGATTGCATTATTCGAAACGACTAACGGTTCAATGTTCATATAATCAACTCATTAATGTAATCTAGGGAGGTACGCTTGACTTGACTTGACTGTAATGAGTTTGAGAAGCCCTCTTGAACAATGTAATATCGTGATTCAATTACATTATTGAAACTTGAAATTTTAGAGTACTTATGTTCTGTCGTTTAAACTGTGACAATAGGTCACTCTGTTCCTGTTCACAGTAATTACTTTTGTTGATATCAATTTATGCCAGACTTTCCTTGCACTGCATTAATGAAACTATCAGAGAACATTTAATATGCTTTGTTCCTCAATGTAATAATTGGTATGGCCCAACAAATGCATGTTCTTACTAAAATATTTTCCTATCATTTCTTCACCCTGTCATTTTTTTTTTCAACTCTATATTCTTTTTCACTGGCAAATTTTTAACTCAACAGACTCCTTGCTTCCCAATTCACTTCGTATATAGTGGGTATCGCAGCTCCTAAACTTGATTAATTTTGATGAGGTCTTACCATCCCTTCCCCTACTAATCGAGCAAATATCGCAGTAGAAACATGTACGCAGATTTGCGTACCTATTTTTTTTCCAAAGCTGTCAAATCGTTGAAGTGGACAGAGACGGGCAGCCTCTGCTGTTTCTGCCCCTAAAGTCACCTAAACCAAAGACTTTTTTTCAACTTACGTTAGCCGTCTCTTCATCAACATTTAAGCTGACCTTTTGCGGCCTATTTCATTCTATCTAAACCGCCAAAATTAAAGCACGGAACGCACCATGACCCGCATCGCTCGCGGCAAGGAGATCTCCCCTTGAAAAATATGAAACCTTTGATTTACCGCACAATGGTCCACTTTCGCCTTAGAAATGAGTGGCACCCGAAAATTTCTAATATCTTAATCTGTCTTGTTATCATTTTCGGTCGGGTGGTACTCTATGAGATTAGTTCTAGTTCTAAAAGTAAACTCGGCTGAAAAGGTACCCTAGCTGCCTCATGCATGATGTATCGCAATGGTTGTTTGAGGTGCAAGTTGTACTCATATCCTGGAGTGCATGTCGAGTTTGGTATGTATCGAATCGAATGAATCGCAGTGTAACGAAACGACGTCTTAGTGCTAAGGAGGGTTCCCTGGGGATTGAAGCCTGTTAAACGACAAGCGTTTTGGCACGGTACCAATTTCAATTTGGCGAGGGTGTATAATTTTTAAGGCCCAGCACCCTCGATTTGTCGTGTGAACGGAAATCTTTTAGGCACGAGTGCTCAAAAAAGCAGGCGGGTCGAGACCATGTGGATAGGTAATTTATCCTTTTCACACCTAAGCGAGATACGTAAAATAATACAATAAAGTCAAGCGAATGTCCAACGTGTGTCGTTTATGAGATAATAATTGTGTCATGTTGACAACATGTTGAACATCGCTGAAGATATTTTGGTCAAGAATTCGCAACATGTAGAAAAAAAAAACAAAGAGGTTTCTTTTTTTATCACGGCGCCAACAAGTCTGGACGAATTAAATATACCCAGCAGTAAAATGCATCAGAGACCTACGGTACGGACAACCCCGTGAACGAGTTCAGGTATAACAGCTATGGTCTCTCCAAGAGGTCGAGGGGTCTTACCATTCGTCAGAAAAATCCGGATGGGATAACTGTTGAATAATGGTAAGCGATTTGCCGAATTTACTGACCAACCGGATGAGATTGGCGCTAACCATTTACTGCAAGGCGCTCCGTCGTGCGCACTCACTCGTTCTGGCGCAAATGGACCTGGAAACGGAACGATTCGCTCAAATGGGAAGCAAACTTCCGAAATTCGGTTCCGCACGGGAAAAGAGAACTGCTCTGGAGGTTCTCCACGATTTCCGAAAAGATTTTCTGGAAAATTGACTTACCATTTAACTTCAAACCGAAATTTCCGGATTTTTCTGACAAATGGTAAGCACCCCTAGGAACCAGTGGTGCGCCGATCATCGATTAAAATCAATCACTGGTCGAAAACGACACAATAATCGATTATGGATGAGGCAGAATCGATTATCGCGGAAACACGAGAAAAAAAAATATTGGTGTCCAATAAAAATATCAAGTCATGTGTTGTGTAATTTTCTATAATACACTGAATGGCACGCGTTTCGTATGTTTTGGTTGTGTTTCAAAACACAGCGGTACACAGCCGGCTTAATTGTTAATTATTTAGAGGGTTTTGTAGTTCGTTCGCATTACATTGTGTTTGATGCAAAAACTTACCTTTTTAATTAGTACTTAGAAATTATTCCAAAACCTAAGTTCCACTTCGATTGCCTGCCACGAAGGCTAACCCTGCAACGAAAGAATTTGGACATGGCCAAGGCGATTTGCAGCTAGGATATATTGAAAGGAATACGCCAAGGGTACTTTGACTTACATAGAGGTAAAAGATAAAGGGACTTTTTTTTATCAGTATACTTTCAGATTGTAATCGATGATCGATCGGTTGACTCAATCCTTTTATTTCGGATGATCGATTACGAAATCTCAGCCGATTCCCGACACAAAGAGAAACTGAATGAAAGCCAGCGTTATTCAATTGAAATTGAACAACAATGAAGTCAAGAAATCCTCTGATATTCCGTCGTTTTTTACTTGTATTCGTCTTTTCTCTCTGACATACGAGAGTAAAATCCATCAAGTTCTATACTAAGTACAATTCAAGATTTCCAAACAATTTTAGTGAAAATGTTCCATGTATTTTGTCTATTCTATGAAAGACGATTAGGCTTAACTCAGTAACAAGCTATTTTTATGTCTCATTTGACTACAGCTACCACATTTCCATTAAGTTTTTCCTGTCTCATATAAATGTTGAAATTCGTACGGGGCGTGGATGACAAAAGCTTAAATTTGCACGCAAAAAAAGGTAGCTGAGGTCAATTGCCGCTATTGTGAAAGACGAAAATAAGGGCTATTGCTCCGCAAAACAAATCAATAACCGAGTTAAGTGTTATCGCGGTTAAAAAAAAAATACTATGAATGTAAGTAATATGTATTCGCTAATGAAGTATTCGATTATTTTGACAATGGTTTTGTTCTAAATGATTACTCAGGCTGGTAAAAAGCCCGAGGTTAAAATGGGCTTCATTTTTTGTCGTCGTCGTGTTTCATCCGCAAAAGGCACTTCTGGCGTTTCTGCGCAAGCGCGAACTATAAATAACAACTCACAACAGCAAGAATGATGCCTGTTGTCACGTATCGGAAAACGTCAATTCACCTTGCGTCTTTGAAGTCTGAACGACTAATATGTTGAGAGAAGTGTCAATACGAATGTTTGCAAGTTCAACAGCGAGAAGAATACTTTTAACATGACCAAACTGAAGTCCATATGTTTTGAATTAGACTGCCGTGTTTCCCCGTGGCGGCTCCATACTAATCTAATTTTGAGTGGTACATTTTGTTGAATAACTAAAGTACGGGATATCATACACCCCTGAGACTTTAATAGGTAGTTTATTTACTATTTTTCCACAATATCTCAATTTCTGGACATTAGTTTTTGAATGATAAGCCATTTTAGTTTTTACTTGCGTGACGTAAAACTGACCGCGGAAACCTTACTCTCTTTCTTATGTTTCAGATGACGTATTTGTAAACAGATAATTTTTTTCTCCACACATTTCACCGAGACTCCATTAAGGTCTAGGCGAAAAAAATCCTACATCGTTTGATAAGCGTTTCCTTTCTCAAACACTAAGCAGAAATATTCATCGAAGCGAAAACAAGTGTGCTTAGTTTTTTTTGCCATAAATAACCTATTTTTACCTCATTAGCTATGCTGAACCTCAGTGGTCTGGAGGTCATTGTTACTGCCCCTAATGTAAGTAACCCGGGTTCAACTTCTACTAGTAGCACCTATCGCGGGCTTTTTTCTTCTTCTTTTATAAATATGTTTTACAAGTGTTATTATTATTGTTCTCAATGGTTGAGCTGTAAAGCAATTTTGTAATTTTAAAGGGATATATGTTGATCTGATAGGGGTCTACGGATATGTACTGCAAAGAGAATAGACTCCAACACAAGCTAAGCGCAATGCGTCCGATGTAAGAAAGACAGACTTCTCTCTATTCTTTTGTCGAGCGCTAAATTAGGGATACAATACCGTTTTTTGCAAGCCCGAGTTTAGGCTAATTGTAGCCTCTTGTTGTGAGTTAAAAAGGGGTCTAAATTAGATATGCAACTTATCTGATAAAGATGGGTTAAAAACTTTCCATAGACAATACTTTAGGAGCGCCAGGCACTTAGGTAAAAATTACAATTTCTTCGCTTTCCTAGTTTATACATTTAAAAATTTGAATTTTAGGTAAAAAAAAAAAGCGTAGAGCGAATGGTTAAAATAATGCGTACACTCGCAAAAAGATTTTCCAGCTGGATAAGTAAGTAGTACTGTCTGTAGTGTAAAGTATTTTTAGTAATAACTGTACTTCTACAATGTAATTAATGTGTTGTTTTCTTGAATTAAAAAAAAATGTTGTATCGCACAATGTGTCCTCAGGCAAAGTACATGCATTTGAGCATCTCAGGGTGGACTTGGACGGCTTTGGCTAAAATCTGACGACTTGTCATCACCTTGACCCCCGCTGGCGGAGGAACCGCTCTTTGGTCTAAAACAAGAAAGCAGTTGAAATAAATAAATAAATACACAAAATGTAGGTGGACAGCGAGCAGGAGTACTGTTTTCCTCACATCATTCGCTGTAACGAAACGTAATTTATACAAATTGGAGGAGAGAACGAGGAGGGATTGGGACGAGAGAAGGGGAAATACGACTGCAGAGGTTCCTTTTTTCTTCAAATTCCCGTTCCTGGAAACGGAAGATGAGGTTTGGTCGATTACCTGTTAAGTTTCCAAGAACTAATCACTCTACCGTCACTGGAACACGAAGATCGTCTTCCTGCTGTCGTTCCTCTACGAGGCATAGTTCGAGAATAGATGGGGAGTAATGAGTTCGACCAGGATGTTTTCAAACATTGCCAATTCTGTGATAACTCAGTTCTAGATTCAGACCCAATCTCGTACTCAGAGCCTTCGCTCCCATTGTCCAGCGCCCAGGAAGCGAGCGACTCTGGAAAGATCTTATCCAAATTAGAGATTCGAAAGTATTAGACTTCCGGTTAGACTGCGCATGCTTAGGGTTCAGCGCCACGTTGGACTTCTGTTTTACCTCCGGTTATTTCTATTGTTTGAAAAACCAAACATTAAACGCATCATTCGAAAGCCGCCCTTTCTTTCAAGCTTGCGCAGTAAAGAACGAAGATCCGAGGTACGCAACTGAATTCAGACCTCGTCTGAACCATCAGTCAACGAGCTGTTAACGTCAGCAAAGCGAAAGATCACAACACCCTCTGCAGCCTCTTTCCATCCTGTGTGACCGCGGTCCTCGCGGTTTTGCCGCTCGCTAGATCCCATGCTCGCTACAGCACTTAGAAAACCTCTCGCAGTCTAGTAATTAAGTAACCAAGTAAGTACAGCCAGTAAGCAGGCTGACTCACAACTTATGTCCAGTCCCTTACTTTTCTCGTTCTCTCTCGGTAAGATGGAACCTTGCTCTGAAGGTCACCAAATGCGCATAATAAGCAGGGGCTGGTTTAGACACAGCGCGCGTGCACCGGACATAGGTATGGCACAGCAGGTACGTCAGGGCCTGAATCTCGTCAGCTTTGAAGTTGTTGTCGTCCCACAGAGCATGATAATTGGATGGTCGGCTTGTTCCCTGAAAGACAACACAAAGGATGTTAGATCATTAGTCTTCAATGTATGCATTAATTGGGGTGTCAGGGAACACTTCTTTTAGGGGAGGGGCGTTTCTTCGTAAAGATCAGTTGGGCTCGAATTGCAACTTCACAACTATTCACAACTATTGCAACAATTTGTGACTCTTTGCCTACCTGACTGCAGAGGTAAAAATCAAACTCGGTTGGATGTGTGATGCCGACATCAACAGTGGTTTCGGGGGGACCATTACCGCTTTGGCCACACTAGAAAAACAAAAAAAGCAAACATGTCGGAACACGACGAAAAGAGAAGGGATAAGCATCAACTATGACATTTCACAGCGCATAACAAAGCTTGTCATTAGCCAAAAACTCGAGAAATCGGATTCAATGAACTTTAAAGGCAGGACATTTACGAGATATTAAATACCAGTTATATTAAGGGTCTACAGCTATTGCGCGGCTGGCTTGGTCCCTCTTCTTTTAATGTACTCTAATAATCAAAGTAACTACGTTTTCGTTTGTTTTTGTAACTTTTTGCAATTAAAAACAGCAACATTAAACAAACAAACAAAAAACAAAACAAAACAAAAACAGGCACTCTCAAGAGATCATAAAGGAGGTTAGAGAGTACATCCGCCATACACGCCTTATTTTATGGATAATTCGTCTCAGGCTATTTTTAGCTTCCACGAAAAAGGATGCCCACGCTTAATGCTTAGCCCCTCCACGCGTGTATTTTAATCTCTGTAAGCCATTGGCTATTACCTACCCACATGTGATTGCCGAGATTGGCAAGTGATCCAAAAATAACCTGCGGCGAATTATCCCTGAAATAAGGTGTGTATGGCGGATGTACTCTCTAACCGTCTTTCTTTCTTCTTGGAACTCTGTGAGTGCATGCAGATACAGCATGAAGAAAAAGCCAAAAAAATAACAACAACAACAACAACAACACTTAATTTCACATTTCCTTACAATACAATACAATACAATACAATAACTTATTTCAACACGACGGTTATTAAACCGTTGCCACTTATGGAGTCGTGAAATGATTTTTGTAACGTCAGGAGATGGTATAAGTACTCTGGTGGTTGATGTGATTGGTCAACGAAGTCGTAATGTTATTGGTCGTCTGTCAGTTAAGCCGTGATGTTATTGGTTGTGAAGACTATAAACCGTGATTGGTGCATCAAATATCCGTAGGTGTATTGTATTGTTAGTCAAATTAGTCGGTTTGTCTGTTGTTGATATCCTCAATAAGTCGTTTGTAAGGTGCGGGGAGCTGTTGGCAACGGTTCAGTGGTGTCTTTTCTAAGTTGGTAAACCAACTTTCCAGTGCGATCCGTTGGTGGTAATTAGCAGTTAGTCCCAGTCGATAGTGTGGTTTGTCAGTAAATGGTGCTCAGCAATGCTGTTGTTGATGTCACCATTTCTCGTCGCTCGTTTGTCTCCAGTCAGTCTTACGTTCAAGTTTCTGCCAGTCTCACCGATATAAGTGGCCTGACAGTCGCAGCATTCGATCTTGTAAACTGCTTGCTGTCTCAGTGTCCTTTGGTTCGTCTTTGTCCTTAACGTTCGTCAATAGTTGTGATGGGTCTGTGAGCAACACGGATATTGTAAGGTTGTAGTATCACCGTGCAATGGTTTCACAAGTGTATAGTCGCTGTAGTTGACTGGTGTCGGGTTAGCCGGTTCCTAGCGTTTCATGGATTCTATCCTGTAAGTGTTGCGTCTAACTAACAAAGTCGTGGTTGTAGTTGTTCTTACTGAAAACGTTGTCTAAGTATTTACAAAAACGAATATTCGGCACGTGGTTTCCACAGCCACTTTGACAATGTTATAACGCTATTTATCATCATTAAGAGGACAGACACATTAAAGACTGGGGTCCATTTGTTAATTCGAACAAGATATTCTTATACTTTGTTTTCATTGGCGAAACAACATCCTAGCGAAACGACCGGATACCGTGTTAACGAAAAAATAATTTAATTAATTTAATTTAATCGATTAGGTTAACATGAACAACTAGAGAGAAACGAGTACTTCCTCTAATCACATATCTTTGAAGAAAAAGAACACTATTTGATATAAGATGCAATAAGAATACCGCGACCTTCTCCTTCAAAGCAAAATGTTTTCGTGATTAAACGCTGATGGTTTTCACGGCAGAAATCCCTAATATTTCACCACCAAGTTGAAAAGCCATAGTCCAGCGTCGTATGAACTGCTAGCTAAAAGAACATGCTGGTAGCTTGCGGGGAAGCCATGTTGTGTTTCTGTGCTTGTCGCATGTGGAAGGTGACAGAAGAGCTTGAACATTAATAATAATAATAATAATAATAATAATAATAATAATAATAATAATAATAAGACAACTTCGCACTTTAAATAGAGAAATGCCAGTGCCACGCAAGGATAACGGAATAATGGAAATCATATCGCAAAACATCGACAATCAAAAACAGGAGCCTACCTTTCTTTTTTTGACAAAAAGGACTTTATTATTAAACTAACTCGCCTTTACTGTCTCAGCACGATTTCACCACATGTTTGGACTGTTGCAGATATGATAGCAATGCATAAGCACCGCAAATGATAGAAAAGGCCCTCTAAAAAGACAAACTCAGTGATCAGCCTTGCGATAGATGCCTTGAATAAACTAAACGGCGTTTTCTGAAACAAGGCACAATTAGCACACTAAAATGCTGTATTTATCAAGAGATTCGAGGCAAATTTGAAAGCGGCCTTAATCATCATCCTTGATTTAAATGTTCATTTGTACTGAATGGCTTTGTAATCCAAGCAGAAAGGAATTTTATTATGTCAAACTGTCCACATGAACGACAACGTAATGCAAGCTGTTTTAGCGGTTAAACTAGTGTTCCTTGAAACGAAAGGGAAAATTATCACAGGCAGCTACAGACATGAAAGAATATCGCCTCATCATCAATCAAAATACCCTTAGTAGTAAACGATCCGGTAGAGTGGTAGAGCACCGGACTAGCGTGCGGGAGGTCGTGGGTTCTAACCCCGGCCGGACCAACACTCAGGGTCTTTAAATAATTGAGGAGAAAGTGCTGCCTTTGTAATGACATCTACAAATGGTTAGACTTTCTAGTCTTCTCGGATAAGGACGATAAATCGTAGGTCCCGTCTCACAACTCTTCATAACTGATTCTGTGGGACGTTAAAGAACCCACGCACTGTTCGAAAAGAGTAGGGGACGTAGTCCCCGGTGTGGTGGTCTATCTCAAACTAGAATGTGGTTATGGGGGAGGGATTTGCAGTTACGGGCCTACAGTAATTGGCGCAAGCTGTTGTAGTGTCCCTGCCAGGTCTATGGCGAAAGCTGAATAAATAAAGACTTTCATAGCTTTTGTCCACGGCTGGGTACACCGGCCTAGGCCACAGCATCATTATTGCATCATCTGCGCCTGAAATTGAATTACGAGCGAATGCTTTCGATTCGATTCAATGAAGACAACAAGAAAAACAAAGCTAGGTCACCGTTACCATGAAAAACGTAAAAGTTAAGGCTAAGTACTCACCAAAATTGAGTAGCCATATTCATATCCTCTGAGTTGTCGGTCAAATTCCAAAAGGAAAACAGAACATGAGGGTCTTATGACGTCCGCGGAAGGAATATAGGGACCTTAAGGATTGTCAACGGCAACGAAAACGTCATTTCAAAATCTAATTTGTCGCTTTTTTAAAATTCTTTCGCGATCATTTTAAATTTGTCTAATTTGAAAAATACTGGCGAATTCGCCAGGGGCTAAATCGTTACGAACGGCGTCAATGTCAGGAAAAAGAAATAAAAGAAATAAAATTTGCCGTCATAGGCTCACGTTCTCTAGAAAACATAAAACTTGGTCATTTCACGTTGTTGGTCTGCAGAGGACGGCAGAGAAGTGTACCAAAATGTAAAACACACGAGTCAAGTGTTCTTCCTATCACGGAACAGTTCACCCAAAATCGACACCGTGATGAAATGTTGCAAGTAATGTTAACCTTAGAATGGAGTCATCTCATCCAGAGGGGAGAGGTAATATTCGTATAGCTATTTCATTCTGTGGAACAGGACTGCCACCCGTGTGATAAGCCTGTGGCACTAGGGCGACTCAGCCATTCTGAGCTGTGCAATAAAAGGACTTTTTGTATAAGTATTAACGAGGGGCTGATGATCGTAAATTGTATGCAGACATTTTTCGTATCTATTTTCATCAGCTGATACCCAGATTTCATCAAAAGTTTCTCTGCAAGTCGGCGCCGTGAGGCTGGTGATGTCATTCTTGTTTGAAATGACGTGGTTATGACGTCAGTGGGCGACAGTTTAGGTACGCTTGAATGGCGTATCTATGAGGGGGCACGGCCGTGATGCTTTGGCATCGCTTCAATTCGGTACCGCTTCTTACGCTTCCTACCGCTTCTTAAGGTAGTAATTATGGTCAATTTTGTTACGAAAGAATGTGTTACCTCGCTGAAATCATAAATTATTGTCCGTTAATATAGGTGGTAAAGGGGGAAATGGATTGATCCGTTTACATTTTCTACTACTGCTGCTGCTGCTGCTGCTACTGCTACTACTAAAAACCTATTTTAAAGTAAATCGTCATATGATTTAACAAACTCACAGACTCACAATAAACTTATTAGCCTTTAAACGGACCTTTTCTTATTTTCAAGGTTTCACCGTGGTAAACTCATCTCAAATGTCATTCCAAAATGTAACTTCTCGTTATTGAAGCTCTGTCGCGAGTTTTCCAACTTGTTTAACTTGTAAAATGCTGGTAAACTATCCTGGAGCTAAATAGTAAGAACGGCGTTCAAATTGGAAAAAAGTATATTCTTTACTAAATATCCTATCTACATGAGGAATATGTTTACTCTTCGTACTACTTCCTATAACTTACGCGGTAACTACATTCTGACACTCCCTGTACCTAAAACTACTGCTTATGGCCTTCGCTCCTTTTCTTATCATGCCGCTAAACAATGGAACTCACTGCCGGACTTTGTTCGAACTGATAACTTTAATGACTTTAAAAACTTAGCTAGCCTTTACTTAATGTAGATTTGGTAAATTTTGTAATTTCTGCTCATAGTCTTTTTATAATATTGTACACAGATTTATGTTATTTTAGCCATTAATTGTAAATATTGTACAGAATTGTAGTTCTCCACAAAACCAAAAAATTGGTGATTTTACGCTGCCGATTTGCTTAAGACGGCAAAAAAAAAATCAAAAAATGTAAAACGAATGTGTAGAGCGATTGTTATCGTTTATCAAGCCTATTGTTTTCTGGCGTTCTCGTTGCCGTCGTCGAACACGTTGCTTAAGCTCTCTAATAATTCCTCAGGAACGCAAAATCGCAAAATCACCAGATGTGGGGGTTGGATTTACAGTCATCATTAGGTTCGGAATTACGGATTAGGATTAGGGTTTTGATTTTGCTATGGTTAGCATTACTAATAGACCTAGGGGTGATTGTGTAGAATGCCCTCGCATGGTCCCACCCAATACTTAAAGTCAAAAAACAAGTGCGAACGAAGTGATATTCTTTTCTCGTTTACAAAAAGCACGTAAACAGTGGGATAAGGTGGATTTTCATTCTGAAGTTGTTGCCTTGTACGTGCGAAAAAGAGAAAAATCACACCGCGCTGGCAACACAAGAGTCGCGGTCCTAGTATGCATTTTCGTAATTTTTTTCAATACACCATTTTGCTAATTATCAGTTCATGGTGAATTTTGGGTACATCCAGTCCTTTGTGGGGGCAAACGGCCATCTAAGGACGTCATTTCAAATTGTAATTTTAACCGTTTGCCCCCCAAAATGACTGGATCTACCCACAATTCACCAGGAACTGATCACTAGCAAAATGGTGTATTTCCTTTTGGTAATGGAGCCACCCCTGCAAACTCCTCCCTTCTCCACTTCCACTACCTATCTGGACAATCTTGCCAGTCGGTAAAGCAAATATGATGAAAATAAACGAACTAAACCAACTGCTGGAAAGAAAACGTACTCTCCGATCTGTTGACAAGGACAGCAGATAAAACGCACACGGGAAAAAGCGGGGATACAGGGACTTTAAAAGGGCTAAGAGATGGGCTAAACAACTGGAAAAACAAGGCATGATAGACAACGCACGGGTATTTATTGAGTGAAACTGACGCATGCTTTGGGAATAGTTTGTAACCAAACTTCACAATGAGAAAAGCGAAAAATGCTATGACAAAGCTATATTTAGCATAATAACAGTTGCCGTTATCTGCTGCTTTAAGGTTTAATTCAGTTGCTAATTAACTCTTTATAGGACTAATTCAGTCACAACTCTGTGTAGTGCTACAGCAGCGGCAGTCCACCAACAGAAGATAAACTGAGCAAAGTCAGAGTTGTTGATTTCTGAATGAAACGGCCAAGTTTGTGTAGATATACTTTATTTTAACAAAATACACTATTCAATAGGACTTTACCACAACTTCTGTTGCTCCTCGATGCTCTCCTAATCGTTTGGATACAATTTTCTGAGGTCAGCTTACCACGAGACTTTACAATTTGCATCGAGTGAATCACGTAGCTGCCCATTTACTGGATATGCTATTTTGTATCTACCAAGGTCCAACGTAGTGAGCTTACAATTTACATCCTTTAGGGCATCACACAGGTTCGCTGCACCTCGCTCTCTTATATTGTTTACACCGAGGTTCAACGTAGTGAGCTTACAATTTACTTCTTTTAGTGCATCACACAGGTACACTGCACCTTGGTCTCCTATATTGTTTCCACTGAGGTGCAACGTAGTGAGCTTACAATTTACACCTTTTAGTGCATCACACAGGTACGCTGCACCTTGGTCTCCTATATTGTTTACACTGAGGTCCAACGTAGTGAGCTTACAGTTTACATCTTTTAGTGGATCACACAGGTACGCTGCACCTTGCTCTCCTATACTGTTTACACTGAGGTCCAACGTAGTGAGCTTACAATTTACATCTATTAGTGCATCACACAGGTACGCTGCACCTTGCCCTCCTAAATTGTTTCCACCGAGGTCCAACGTAGTGAGCTTACAATTTACATCTTTTAGTGCATCATACAGGGACGCTGCACCTTGCTCTCCTATATTGTTTCCACTGAGGTACAACGTAGTGACCTTACAATTTACATCTTTTAGTGCATCACACAGGTACGCTGCACCTTGCTCTCCTATATTGTTTCCACTAAGGTACAACGTAGTGAGCTTACAATTTACATCTTTCAGTGCATCACACAGGTACGCTGCACCTTGCTCTCCTATATTGTTTCCACTAAGGTACAACGTAGTGAGCTTACAATTTACATCTTTCAGTGCATCAAACAGGTACGCTGAAACTTGCTCTCCTATATTGTTTCTTCGGAGATACAACGTAGTGAGCTTACAATTTACATCTTTTAGTGCATCACACAGGTACGCTGCACCTTGCTCTCCTATATTGTTTCCACTAAGGTACAACGTAGTGAGCTTACAATTTACATCTTTCAGTGCATCACACAGGTACGCTGCACCTTGCTCTCCTATATTGTTTCCACTAAGGTACAACGTAGTGAGCTTACAATTTACATCTTTCAGTGCATCACACAGGTACGCTGCACCTTGCTCTCCTATATTGTTTCTTCGGAGATACAACGTAGTGAGCTTACAATTTACATCTTTTAGTGCATCACACAGGTACGCTGCACCTTGCTCTCCTATATTGTTTTCACCGAGGTCCAACGTAGTGAGCTTACAATTTACATCTTTTAGTGCATCACACAGGTACGCTGCACTTTGCTCTCCTATACCGTTTACACTGAGGTTCAACGTAGTGAGCTTACAATTTACATCTTTTAGTGCATCACACAGGTACGCTGCACCGTGCTCTCCTATATTGTTTTCACCGAGGTCCAACGTAGTGAGCTTACAATTTACATCTTTTAGTGCATCACACAGGTATGCTATTCCTCGGTCTCCTACATTGTTTCTACTGAGGTGCAACTCAGTTAGATGACAATTTACAGCAATAAGCAAATCATGAACCTCTCTGCAACCCAACCAACCAATACGGTTATCAGAAAAGTTTAAGTATTTCACTCCTTTGGTATTGTTAAGAAAACGCACTATAGCTGTGCAGTCCACTGGTGAGAGTGTCCGCCCACTAAAATCTACTCCATTAAAACCAATTTCCGAAGTTTTGCGCTGCACTGAATTTTTTTGCTCTACATCCAGTTCGTTCAAACACTTACATACGTTCAGTGCTAACAGTCCGTCTATCTTAGCCGGCCAACAGGTCCATGAGCCATGTCCCTCCCTTGACGTGGGAAGAAGGTCTGCAAAGACATCAATGTTTGACATTTCTCCATCTGCATCGGGCTCTAAAAGTCCGGCCACAAACTGCATCACTACTTCCCATGCACCATGGTTAATATGATCAGCCACAAATCGTCGCAGGTCTTCTTTTTTCAAGGTGTCCGTCAAATGCTTAGCGGCAAAGAATTCCTGCACAGTCAAGTGGGTGAAACAGAACTGAGCCTTTGGCGGTTCACTAAGTCTGCGGGGCTTTGCGTCTGGTAAACGGTGAAGCAGGCCACAATCTTCTAGCTCCCCAACTTCGCTTGATTCAAATATCAGTCTTCCTTCTTTGATTCCATTGAAAGCCATTTCTCCCAGCCTCTTGAACACCAACTCGTTTTCAGGTTGAAGATCGTCAAATGTTTTGTAAATGTATGTACCTAGGTCAGTTGTAGAGTGGCTAAATTTGTCCTCACGATTGTGCTTAAAGAAGAAAATCTTGACGTTCATGCTGTAGATGTCAGTAATCTTGGTGGGGAGCTTTCGTGCAGCGTCATTACAGATGTTTATTAATTGAAGAAGGCAGTGACAAATAATAAAACAATTTACTGGAATATAACACAAGGAAAAGATGTTTAAGTTTGAGTGAATATGCTGCCATATTGTTTCTTTTGCGTCTTCGTTGTGATCATCTTCAGTGAACTTTTCCACATACTCCTCAACTTGCTCAGATGTGAAACCAAGAAGTTCAATTGTTCTGTGAAAAGTTAGGTGTCTAATCCATTTCACAGCAGTTGGCCGAGTTGTCGTGATGACAGTAGCACCAGGGAGAAGTATTCCCGACGCTAACTTGGCGTAGAGAGTATGGAGAGGCATCTTCTCTTCCACAGTGTTCTTGTAACTGGAGTCATCGTTGGCTATAGCTGATGTTGCGAAAAATTCGTCAATTCCGTCAAAAATCAAAAGAACTTTAGTTGGGTTCTCTTCGATGTACTTCCAGACTTCGCCATCCAAGCTCT
This sequence comes from Pachyseris speciosa, assembly GCA_016490735.1. NCBI lineage: Eukaryota > Metazoa > Cnidaria > Anthozoa > Scleractinia > Pachyseridae > Pachyseris > Pachyseris speciosa. The sequence continues at coordinate 14,773 of JAEMWC010000962.1, read as the reverse complement.
TCACCATGTCCGAGCGAGCTAACAGATCGTGAAGACTGAGATCCGTTTCTTTGTTTAGGTGCCTGAATTTCAGCAGGAAGGCAACTTCAAATTGCGCTTGCATTTTGGCGTCATCAGATGCCCATGTTCGAAGAAGCTTGGTGGACATCATTGTTTTACCAATTCCTGGACGACCAACAACGAGAACATTCTTGGACTCAGCATTAATAACATCTTGCGGTCGTACAGGCATGGCCTTATTTGTATTCAATTGGGGGTATACTTTGAGTTGCTCCGATCTATCTGTGGGAAAGTTATAGTCCGCCCTGCCTTCGTGAATGACAACATTGACATAAATTTGATCGATTTTCAGATCTTTCGCTTCTGGGCCTTCACCTGGATTAGGTCGGAAGGGTTGTTGAAGATCTGTAGGCTTCTCCGTGCCTGTTTTAATATTGTCCTTCATGCGCTGTATGGCTGCCTTCAGTCGCGATCGATCTACCAGATTGAAAAAGAAAATATCACGTCAGTTGAAGTTTACGTAGAGGAGCCTCAAGCAGTCAAACATTCAGCCTATTAAAATGTGACCGACCCTTGCTTGTTACGGTCTCTTTATTTCAACTACCTCAGTGGCCAATAAAACTAGAACACTTTTCAGCAGCAAATAATAGTTCCTCTCACCTTTCCACCTCCCCAAAAGGACCGACAGCCTGGGGGGTGGAGGGGGGTTAGAGTCACAAGTAACAACAACAACAACAAGTGTAATTCTATCACAGAATGAATATAGCAATATTGGCAATCCGCAAATAGCTAAAAGTAATCGAGGCTGGTTCCAAAAGCAAAAGTTGCAGGTTTAAAATCTCCAACATATGAAAGATGGGCTGGATAATATACAGAGTTATAAACTGGAACTATAAGTAGAAAAGAAGCAATATCAACTGAGTTTATATAAAGTATAAAGAAAGTAGCAATATCAAAATAAGCAGTCCCTTTATCTAAGGTTTAATAAATTTGCGTAGGCTCTTTATTAAAGAATGTTTCCTTAATTTGCGAAGTTCAACTGGAGTTGCTTGGAATCGCGAAACACTACAGCTACAAATTAAGTCTTCTAGAGAATATTTCGTGCTATCTGTAAAATACACCAGGCTAAGAGCGTGCACACTTCTGTAATACAAAACATTGTTAGAAAGCGATGTAGCCGCTTGTCCCCAAACAGTCAATCAGGAAGAAATGTAGTCTGGCTAAAATGGCAATACTCTGACTTATTTTTGAGGACAAATAAGGATAGGATAGATTATAGCCAATTAAAACACCAAAAATCTTAACACAGTCCTTGCATGAAAGAGAAACAAACACATTAAAATGATTTCAAACAACTGTGATTGGATCTGATAGGTTAACCTTAGTCTAAATTGATCTTTTGATGGTCAATGACAATTTATTTCCATTTAACCATGCTAATCTATACCTTGATCAATTCTAGGTTGGCGATCGTCTCCAGTGATTTTACATTTTTGTGAGAATACATCAAAATTTGAATCATCAGCAAACAGCTAAAATTTAAATAGTTGACATGACTTATGAATGCCGTTTGATGGAATTTATTACTGGGTCAGGAGCCCATGGCTCCTATTAATATAGATCAAGAAAGGGAAAGGGTCGAAACAGAACCTTATGGTACACCACAAGGGACAGTAGCTTTGGATAAAAGTTCGTTTCATTTTGAGTTGATTATTTGCGATCGGCCAGATGCGAGACGAACTACCCAACAATTATTTCTCTAATTTCGTTATGTTCTAATTTACAAAGTAACATAGAATGGTCGACCGTGTTAAACGCCTTTCTCAGATAAATCAAAATACCACAAGAGAACAATTTCTGATCAGTGGAAGTTTGTATTATTTTTATTAAGGGTTCTTTATCTGACTTTGCGTGTTCTGTGAAAAACCTCTCACGAAAACCATATTGCGATTGGGGTAAAACTTTGTTATTTCACAGAAGAGATTTCAGAGATGTGAAATTATTTTTTCACAAATCCTGTTAAAAATTGAAAGTAAAGAGGTTGGTGGGTAACTTCCATGTTCAGTTTTGTATCCACCGAGAAATGCAGGGATTACTTAAGCAAATTTTAATTTAGCAGGATACGCTCCAGTTACCACAGAAAGCTGTATTATTTGTGCTAAAATCTCTGATGTGATTTTCGTCCATATTTCAGAATGGGAATTGGGCAGGAATAAAGACCACGTGCTTCGTTAGTTAAAGTATCACTAAGATCAAAATTACCGTAAAAGCTCTATTAAGCCTCTCCCCAGGCCTCATTAACGATGGGCTTACTAGAGGGTGGTGGGGCGGGGGGGGTCTTATTTCCAATCTTAAACACGCCGTTTTTGTCTTAAAATAGTTTTTCTACAAAACTCAAGCAACTGGAGTGAAACTTTATTATTTGATAAAGAGCAGCAAACAGTAGGATGTGTTTGAAAGTATATTTGTTTCAAAACAACCAACTGGGCCGCATGAAGTGGATTTTGTTAGAGGGAATAGGAGGAACTAATTACAAAATCCTATTTCCCAAATGTGGTGGGGGGGGGGGAGGGAGAGGGGGTAGGCTTATTAGAAAGGGTGGGGGGCCTTATTACAAAAATCGGTCTCCAAACGGTGAGCTTATTGGAGAGGGGGGTTAATTGAGACGGGGGGGGGAAGTTAATAGAGCTTTTACAGTAAGTAAAAGCGCATTACATATAATTTCACTCATTCTTACGACTGATATGAAGTTCCAGTCCAGTATAGTGGTAAAATCGAGCTCAGAAAAATCGGGGTTATCTTCCAAAGAGCCTGCGATGAACGCTGTGCTTCTCACAGTGGTCATTTTGTCGTGACGTCATTTTCTCAACTCGCTTCGCAGCAAAGACACAAGGACTGTTTTTTTATAGCTAGAGTAGCACACAAGTCGACTTTAGCGAACGAGCGAGCGAAAGAGTCAGCGACGGATTCGCGAGACGTCGATTTGTCTCGCCTGCGCGGATTCGAATTTAATTTGCATATTTGTTAGCGCGACAATGTGGCAGTGACGTTACGTCACTAAAATAAACAGGCGGTTGTTGCGTGAATATTTCACAATGGATGGAGATGACCTGACCACAACAAAGGTGGTTTATCTGGTTAACCTCTCACCAAATTCGAAAGAAACAATTTGTGGGCTCTGTTTAGAAAATGTTTCAAACCCAAATTATCAGTCTCAAGCAGGCGTGAATGGGGAAATCCATGTGGGCGCGAAACTCGACAGAGAACGCTGTTTGACTGATATAATTCGTGGAAACTGCGCCAGAAACAACGATAATGCGGTTAAAAAGGTCCCAGAAATTAGGAAACAGTTTTTGTCGACACAAGAACAAATAAAGGAAGACGGTGGCAGCCTGGAGTCGGTAAAATGGCTAAGCAAAGATTCAAGTGATAAAAATTCGCCGTCGACGGAAAGCTTAATTCTTAATTTAAGTTTACGTGCGATCTCTCAAAACAAAGCCTAAGGGGAGGAAAATCAAAGCAGTTGGTCATTTAGTAACGTGATGATAAAAGAAAAACACTAAACATTTGGCCACACAGCGAGCTTCGTCTATGAACACAGCTTTGATTTTGCTCTGCAGTGTGAATAAAATAAAACGAAGACCACTAAATTAAAAGCGCCTCGCGATTGGCAAACACTCCGTCTCAGAACATTCAGGGCACAGAACACCAGCTTCAGTTCCCTTCTTGCGAAGACTTGAGACCTGATCTTTCATTAGCGAAACCAGAGGATAAATAACACGGCGAACTGTTTGGACAACATCAGCTTCGCCACGTTGAAATAAATTCAACGCGAAAGGTGCGATGTGGAGAGGGAGACTTTCTCCTGAACCGGTCGGGGCGATCATCAAAACACCTCGGCCTCGTAAGTATAAGCTTCTACTATTTATTGTTGGTTATCTCTAATTTTGTTGAACCCAAATTAATCGATTTCTTCATATTCATCGCAGCCATATTTCTAGTCGCTCTGATGCGAATTTTCCTGGAAAATGAAGTCTTCAATAGAGCACTCTCTGATTGGAGTTTTAACCTACCGCGCCTCCGACATACCGCCGGCCTGATAATACACCATTTTGGTAATGATTAATTCCTGGTAAATTGTGGGTAGATCCAGCTGCAGTCCTATGTGGGGGGAAACGGCCATTTAAGGACATAATTTGAAATTGTAATTTTGACCGTTTGCCCCCACAAAGGACTGAATCTACCCACAATTCACCAGGAAGTGATCAATTAGCAAAATGATGTTTTGGCGCGCTGCAGGCGAGAAAAGTCTGTTTTCCCTCCAACCGCGGACCACACGAAAACTGACTTTGAGAAAGTCTGCTGTTTAGCCAGTTGCGCAAAGGAAGATTTGTTGTTATACGGGAGAAAACTTTCCCTCATTGCGGTTGAAGGGCATTTGAAATTTGCAGGGAGAGAAGGAAACAGACTGAAAACGATCTTGAGAGCGGGAAACCAAATTTTCTGTTTTTGCTTAATGTTCAACCTGATCGGTGCGTTGATCATCACTGTTTTGCTGAGGCGAGCCATCTTCATCTCTCTTTTGCTGTACAGTTTTAATCAGAGCAGCATAGTCCCTTTACAACATTGAGGAACATGGAGGGGTAAATTACTGAATTCTATTTGGTCGAAACTAAATTAGTAAGATTGAAGGAACATGTAAAACAACTCTCCTCGAAATGCGCTTGGCACAACACGAAGGACGTTTGGGTTTTTAGGAAGAAAGAAGTTCCTCCTGAGTATAAGAACGAAGTGGACGCTCATTTCTTTATGACATTGTTGTGATCAATTTATGCAACTAGATTCGAACTGCTGTTGTAGTCTTTACCTTAAGAGGATTTCCGATCAAGTATTTAGAGTTGGTGTAAAAAGGTTCCAGGGGAAAACTGATCGTTTCAGCTCCTTAAGGTTGAACGAGAATAAGCCGTCTGAAGCTGTCACTTAAGAAAATGACGTCAGAGATGCCGAATGTATTAAACCTGGTAACCAGGTCGTAGGAACGACGGATTAATGGCGGTCGAAAATCGTAGAGTTGTTGGCGGGATTGGATGCAAATAATACCGGTTTTCTTTAATGTACGACACTATCCTTTGGATATGTTGCACTCTGAAAAATGCACTACCAATTACGCCAATAAAAAAGGTATGTGACAATCTTTTCCTAGTGGCATTTTAAACCTTTAACTGGCAAAAAGTTATAAATCTAGGGCCATTTTGCCATGAAATCTGCCTTGAAGCGTTCGATGCTCTAGAATACCGATAACTCAAGTTTTATTGTAACATCACCAATTTGAACCATTGTTGTTTTGCCCGCGACCGTAACAAGTTGTAATCGGGTGTAGAATTCTAAAAATTACCACTGACAGTTTTGGGTTTCTTCGTGTCAAGAATTCCACCATTTTGGAAAAAATTCAAAACAATCCCTGTAACCTGGCTTTTTTCTCGTATAATAGTCATGTATTCGGACAGAGAATGTACAACTTCCTCATACACATATCTTATAGCAGTAAAAGAGACCTTGCCAAAAGACAAAGACACGTTGCCGCTTTTTCGAATCGAAAGCAGTGTATTTACTCGAAAAATCTTATATTTGGGCCGGTATCGTTTCTTTTGAATCACATGATAAATATCCGCTGTGGAGAAGTGGTGTAGAGCTTCGTAATCTGTCAGTTTTTGTTTTCTCCTCTCTTGGTCAGCCATCTTGATTCACTTATTTGAGCATGCGCATTACAAAACTGGTCAGTTTTATCGCCGGCGCAAATTGTCTGTTATTAATGGTAAAGACCAGCACTTTCTCTCTTTTCACATGACAAGAAGCTTTCAATGGCGACACTCAGCCGTATTTATTACATACCTGTCTGTAATTGACCTTCTTCCTTGATTTCTGCTGTCGTTGCTTTGAAGACAGTATCCAGCTTTTCCCTCATACGTTCCATCTCTGTTCTCATCTGCTCAAGTTTCACGTTAATGTCATCTAAAGATCAATATTTACAATGTTGGTGGAATTTGTGAATAATTTGCTTTTCAGTCAAGCAGAGTGTCGACCATGTTTAAATTTGAAAAAAAAAATAGTCTCAACAAATCAAGCACATTCTTTCATCGACTGCTTCAGCAAGATCAGGCCTTTGCACCTTTAATGAACATGATGCAATCCGATGAGATGTTGGAAGAGCTTCTGGTCACAGTTTCCTTTTCTCGTGCATAATAGTTACTTTACAGCCTAGATACAACCCCAGTCCTGGTTTTAGCTCTCACCCTACACTAGTGGCTTACAAAAAAGGGCTTAAAATGCATCTACCACATTGAAATCACGGCGTGTACAAGCGATATCCGGAAATTATTGTCTATAGAAAGACAAGGATAGGAAATCATCAACAACAACAAAAATCACCCGGCAGCTTTCTGGAACTGACCTTGGACCTTGCTTTCTTTACTGGCTGTTTTTCCCAGCTTTTTCATGTCAGTTCTCATCTCCGCGAGTTTCTCTACAATGTCTTCTAAGGACCAATATTCAACATGATGTTAGCTAAACCTCGATATTTTAATCTGTTTTATAACAAAAACAACAAATCAACTTCTTCCTTCCTCGGTTTACCTCAGCAAGATCCGATATTAATTTTGTATCGCTTATCGACGAATTTAATGAACTTTATAAGACTGCTGTTGAAAGGGTTTGCAGAAACAGTGGAGTGAAATGGCTGATTTTCTGTTGATCCGCCACTTTTCAATAAGGAAAGCAAAAGTGTACTCTACAGACTAGAAGCTGTGCTAAGCCCCGTTTCGTTTCGTATTCATATCATAATAATAACTAACATGTGCCTCTTTCACGCAAGCATTAAACCATTTCCCAATAGAGTCAGGCAGTATCTCCTGCCTACGCTTGTGGCATACTGAGGTTAACCTTTATAAAACAGTGGCGCCGTGTCGCGCAAAACGCGGATCAGTGGAGGTCAATGGGGAAGGCCTACGTCCAACGACGAATATTTAACGACTGAAACTGAACTGAAACTGAAGCGAAGCAACACCAAAATAAACGTGTATTACTTTTCATAATCAACTAGTTTTGCTTTTCTTTGCTCTGTGACTGGTTATCAAAACTCTCGCCAATCCCCAGCCATGCAATGAAAAGGAAAAAGTAGAACCAATTGTAACTTGTTCATACGCGTTTTTGCGCCCTTGGCATTGGCTACATGTTATTGCTTTGAATTCTGATTGGTTCCAATCACTGCGCTGCTGCGTCTGCAGTGACCACCCGGAGTATTACGTTGCTCTGGTGTTTGAGTTACAACATTCAAATCACTTTTTATGTAAATTAAATGTTTCAGTGCAACATTCATTTTACAACCAAAAAACATCTTGTCTAAATCGTCAACGCAAGAACCTTTGGGCTATAAAAAGTTAGATTCCCTATACGAAAATGAAACCTTTATATCTGATTTTTACATTCATCTTGCAAGATCCTGCAACTAACCTTGGCCTTTGATTTCTTTTCCCTTTGTTTGAAAATGCGAATCCAACTTCTCTTTCATGCCTTCCATTTCATTGCTCAAATCCACAAGCTTCTCAGTGATGTCATCTAAATCATCAAAGATCAACATTGAACAAAATGTTACTAAAAACTTCTTTGTAGTTTTGTCTACAGCCATGCTTGTTGATTTCAGGGTAATAGCCTGATTTAAATCAAATGTGAAAGTATCACCAAACTAAGCACATCAGTATTTCCATAGCCTTCTTGAGAAGATTGAAGTTAGATTCCCTATACGAAAATGAAACCTTTATATCTGATTTTTACATTCATCTTGCAAGATCCTGCAACTAACCTTGGCCTTTGATTTCTTTTCCCTTTGTTTGAAAATGCGAATTCAACTTCTCTTTCATGCCTTCCATTTCATTGCTCAAATCCACAAGCTTCTCAGTGATGTCATCTAAATCATCAAAGATCAATATTGAACAGAATGTTACTAAAAAGTTCTTTGTAGTTTTGTCTACAGCCATGCTTGTTGATTTCAGGGTAATAGCCTGATTTAAATCAAATGTGAAAGTATCACCAAACCAAGCACATCAGTGTTTCCATAGCCTACTTGAGCAAGATCGTTCATTTGCGCACTTCAGAGAATAGACTGGGCTTAACACAAAATGGTGAAAATATCCCGACTATCCGAAGATTAAATGGCTACAAAAGCGACCTTTTCAATTTGATCAGATTACAGTTAAAGGAAAATGTAGAACGTTTCTTTGAATATTAGCAAAAGAACTTTAAAAATATTTTTCTCCTTTCAAGCCAGCCTGAGAGTGAGACGGTATTTTCCCCATGGAAATGATAAAATTGGGTCTCTGTTTAACACATTACCAAAAGATGACCATAGCAACTGGTCACCGGGAATTTAGTGGGGGTACAAAAGGCCATTAAAGGTGAGCTTGGAGGAAACCATGGCAACCTGTGAGCAGGAAACTCCTTAAGCCGCCCCATCATGCGGCACACTGTCACACTGACAGATCCTTGGCCAGAATACTTACTACACCCAATACTTACCTGAGTCCACTGGCGGCTAATCCTAAACGAGCAGGACATGGTAAGAATCTGCAATAGGCAGGCAAAGCAAAAAAATCCGCAAAGATCACGATTAGGACCTGCAGAGAGGCAAGGGCCACCCCGCAGGTCACGAACTGTCAAGCTGCAGACCCCTGATTGCATTAACTTTCGTTGAATTTGACCTAAACTTGTCCCTCAAGTGACATTTGAGCGATGCTACATCATAGTTGACCACATATCACACAATCTAATTTGCCCTAACTAAAATTGCCAGCTGAGTACAAGTCCACAGGCGGGAAGCTCAGCTAAGAAAGACTGTTGCAAGTATGAATGCAAACAAAATACAGTAAAAACTAGAAATAGTCTAAGGCACTGTCAGTCGAGCATGGATATTACAGGAGAATCTCGCCCCTGAAAATATTCAATCAAATCAGTCACTCAGCAGCACATGTCAGCAACATAATAGCAAATGATTACCAGGAGGGGATGCGTGACCCAGTACACTTTTCGTGGAAGGGGTATGCTTATTTTCTCATGATTTTGTGATGTAGACAAAATTCGTTAAACCCAGCAATGGTCTACAATTACATATGAAAAATAGGAGAAAAATGTTACAGTACATTATCAAAAACCCTCAGAAGAAGTTGGTGAAAACCCTAAGCAAATTCATTAGGCATTCGCACGAGGATTCTCTTTTCATCCACGAAAGCTCATTACATCAACATGAGTTACTACCTTTCATGTCTTCCAACTTGACCTTGATATTGTCATCATCCTCCTTCCATTCTTCTAACAGCTGCAGCCTGTACTGTTTCACACAATCAGGGTCCATGCCATCTGTCTTGAGGCTGTCAATCTTGGCTCCATAACCTACTCCTCCAAGTCTCACCAGCGCCGCACGGATCTCGCTCCAGTAAGTATTGAAAGAAGCATCATCAATGGATGCCTTGGTAGCATGGCCATACAGAGTGTTGCGGTAATACTTCACTCGTGCAATATCATCTTCAGTGTTGGTGTCTGTAGCAGCAGGAAGACTGTCCCACCCAGATGCTGGAGGAGTCAAGCCACATATGTTCCTCAGAAGCACTGTTAGAAGTGTGATATCAAAGCTGGCTGATGTTGGAGGTGAATGAAGAGGATACAACAGTCCCCATTGGGTAGAATTGAGGATTTTCCGTTTTCCTGTATAGAGGGAGGTTAGTGTTCCTTGAACTGCAGGACTTGTTAATACTACATGAAGACTTAATGGAGGATGAATTCTATCAAACGTGTCCCTTAAAACTTGCGAGCCCACATCCACCAACAGACGGCAGAGGCGAGCGTAATTTGTTGTCTCTTTAGTGGAGGCAAATGAAGTTGATCCTGTAGCCATGAACTTCTGTCTCGGAAAAAAAGTACAAAAAATAACAAATTTGTTATTGGCCCTTAAGGCCTAGTAGTGATCAGAATCTAATTGCTCTTAACGTTATCAACACTCGACCAAACATACATTTCAAGAATAAAAATAAAGGAAATAATCTTCAAATTGATCAGTGTTGATGTTAAAACAAATTTTCACAACTGGTGTCATAAGAACTATATAGCTAACAGTGAAGAGAAGTGACATGCTGATGGAAGGCCTAAAAGGTAACATATCATACCATGACTATAAAGAACACAATTCTTTTATTGAATAAAACAGGTACTGAGCCAATATTGTAATAAACCACTGTAACCAGGAGATTGGTTTGAATAATTACTCATTATTCCTAGAAAACAAATACATTGTAAAGAGACAGTCGGGATTAGCACAAGAAATCCTACACTTGCGCCATGATAAACAATAAAGATAAAACAGAACAATGATCTATTGTCTATCAATTAATTTAAAGATAATTCAATCATCACTGACACTAACTCTGGTTACTAAGGCCCTGCTTACGTCACAGGGCAAGGGAAGCAGTAATCGGCCGTATTGTAGCTACTACAGCTAGCCACTACAGGTACTACAGAAAGAAAAACTGCTACAGCTACTAGATAAGAGTTACTAAAGCTCAACAAGTACAACAGCCAACACGACTACTACATGTACTACAGATGCAAAAGAAACTGCAAGATACTCAAGTGAGTAATGAACACAGATCCTACAGGTACTCAGGTAATTACCTCTTGAAAGCACTACGAGTACTACAGCTACTACAGCTACTACAACTAATACACCTACTACAGCTACTACAGCTACTACAGCTACTACAACTAATACACCTACTACAGCTACTACAGGTACCACAGATACTACCGATACTACAGCTACTACAGCTACCACACGTACTACAACTACTACAGCTCTTACAGCTACTACAGATACTACAGCTACTATAGATACTACCGCTACAGCAGGTACTACAGCTACTGGTGTAGTACAGATACTACAGCTACTACACATACTTAAGGTACAATAGATACTACAGCTACTACAGTCCTACTACAGCTACTACAGTTACTACACCTACTGTCACTTACTACAGCTACTACAGATGCAGCAGCTACTGTAGATACTAGCTATAGATACTACAGATTATTACAGATACTATCAGATACTACAGATACTTTGGCTACTACAACTGCTACATATACTACAGCTATTACAGCTATAATATATAACTACAGCTTCTATCGATAGTACAGTTATTACAGAAATACTTGTATCTATACATGTAATTTTATATAGGTTCTTAGATGACAGATATAAGGCGCATTTGATCATATTCAAATGTTAATTTGCGCCATACAAGTAATAAATTATTATTATTATTATTATTATTATTATTATTATCATTATTATTATTGTCATTATTATCACAATAAAAAAGAGCAGGTACTACGGATACTACAGCTACTACAAATTATACACACACTACAGCTATTACAGATACTACAACTACTACAGGTACAACAGCCACTACAGTCACTATTACAGCTACTACAGCTACTACAGGTAGGGAAATGTTCAAGGTCCAGCACACTGCATAAAAAGACCTTCCAAGTCCGTCTTCATGAAGAGCGCGGTGAACTACTGGAAAACTGAGAGCAGCTAGTTTAAAGTTTAAGGACCCTTTAATGTAAATAAAAAACTCACAAGTTATAACTAAACATCTTTAGCCCTGGATTACACACCTTTATTTTTCACCTCAAAATGCTATCAACACTGTCCCTGTACTGGGGTCTGGCCTGATGATGACATTAAATCCCTTTGAAGCGTGGATCTGAAAACTCCTTATTCACCAGGATTCCAACTGAAATGCAAGCATTAAATTAAAAGTAACATTGAAAAATGTTTGATGTGGAAGGCACAGGAAGAGATAAAGCTATAAAAGCACAGCTACTAGCTTGACACGTGTTTTATCATCCGACATTGACCAGAGCCCGAAATATGCCCTGAAAATGGTTAGTGTTCACCTTCTTTCATTAGAGATGGGGTGAATCATGAATCACAAAACAATTGCTGCAAGAGAAGTGAGTTAGATATTTTCACTCTTGCCGTTAAAGGTATGCGGGAGGGCAGCAGCTCCCAGACCAGGATGTTGTGCTGGAGGGAGGGGGGGGGGAACTTCCCATAAAAATGACGGGGATGCTGTCGGAAATTACCAAACATTGAGTTTCAATAGCAGTTAAGACAGTTCACCTTATACATATAATTATACACACACACACACACACACACACACACACACACACAACACACACATATATATATATTCTTGTGTAAAGATTTCCAGACTTCAGAAGTGATTCATAATCGCTTTATTGCAACAGCTCTGTTTCGTATAGCCAAATACTGACTACACTCATCAGGCAATAGCGACGAATCTAGATTCGTCGCTATTAAAGATTCGTCGCTATTGCCTGATGAGTGTAGTCAGTATTTGGCTATACGAAACAGAGCTGTTGCAATAAAGCGATTATAGAGACCTTAAGATCGAGGTTTGGCCATCTTACCGCAAACGGGAAACGGCGGTTTGCGGTTAGCGGTTTCACGTTAGCTGTCTACCCGTATTCGGGACTTAAGATTCGCGGGTAACAAATAGCCGGTCGCCATGTTTGTTTTCATTCATTCGTTCACTTCTATTTTAGCTGAGAAATCGTCTTAAAAATTGCGTTTCTATGAAAAAGAATTCGATAATTAATAGGCGAAAGAGTTCTAAAAAGTAGTATTTCCTCTCAAACTTGGGATTGAGATGTTTTAGGGTGCAAAACATCCTCGCGGTAAATCACTTACCTCTAGAGCGTGGTCTAGCCGTACAAACGTGAACCTCAAACCGCAAACCTGACGGCAAAGCACTTGTCACGTGACTTCTTGACGTTCGCGGTTCGCGGGAAATGCTGAAAAACCTCAATCTTAATCTCTCTTATGAATCACTTCTGAAGACTGGAAATCTTTACACAAGAATATTTACAGCTCCTGAAAAGTTGAGCGCTCCACGAAAACCATTCTTCAAACATTGATTGACCTATTATATATATATATATAATATATATATATATATATATATATATATATATATTATATAATTTATATTATATAGTACAGTAAGGTAGGGAGGTGATATATTAGCAACTGATTGCCTTAATTACTTAGGATCACCAGCCTATTTCCATTTGGATGGTGACTCATTAGGGATTTCTGAGAAATACAAACAGACAAATGAAGGTTAATTTGGAACAAAAATCAACACAACTAAGTAATTAAGTGAAAATGTGGCTCAGCCAGGAATTGAACCTGGGTCTCCAGATTACCGGTCGGATGCCTTAACAACTAGACCACTGAACCAACCACACTGGGAACACATATTTTTACTGTACAACACATACACAGTGTGGCCTTTTGATGGTAAGGTCCAAGGAGACAATTTCACACATTTTCTGCAATCAGGATCACGTCACTCCTCCCCGGTTGATCGGCGATGCACAGCCAAATCCCCCTGGAAACTGATTAAGTACAGTAAGGTAGGGAGGGGATATATTAGCAACTGATTGCCTTAATTACTTAGGATCACCAGCCTATTCCGGTTTGGATGGCAAGTCATTAGGGATTTCTGAGAATATATATATATATATATATATATATATATATATATATATATATTATATATATATTGAAAATAGAAAAAAACTACTCTTTTTATCCCTACAAGCCTGTTTCGTGATTGCTCACTCTTCAGGGGATTTTAATGACAAGAATATTCATAACCGTCGTTCTTATACTATAATATTTACACAAGCGATGATGCGGTTAATTCAAATGATTAAATGTTTAGTTGTTGCGTAGCAACGCTTTGTTCCTGTGGCGGCAAGAAGATACAAGTTCATTACGTTTGTTAAGTGATGACAAATCAGGTCGGCAGATTATTAAAAATTTCTCTTTAAGACAGAGATTACATCTTTTACTTGAGCTGTTGTAGGATGAGCTTGATGAAATGATACGCCATGAGATAAAGTGGTCAATGTTCTTGTCTTTAAGAGACCAGATATGTTTGCTGAGTTCGGTGGAGTTTCTGTGTTTTGCGTGACGGAATGATGCAGTGTGGTTCCTGTATCTTGTCTTGAAGTCGTTTTCTGTGAGTCCGATGTACGTTTCAGAAGTGTTATTGTCCTTTCGTGTGACGGTTGCTTGGTAGATGATTGATGAGTGGAGGCAGTTTCCGTTAAGTGGGCACGCGTTCTTTTGTCGGCAGTTGCATGTTCTGTTGTCGAAGGCGTTGTTTGCGGCTTCATCGGTGTGTACGGGTGGATTCAAAATGCGTTTGTTGTGATTGTCGATAATCTGTTTAGTGTTATTCATGCAGCTGTAGCTGATCTGACGGTATTGCGTTGAAGATTTTTCTTAGCTTGTGGTCTTTAGGAAAGTGTTTGTCTACTAGGTGAGGAATCTGTGTCCGATATTGGTGTTGACGTTTTGCTGAATGGGGGGTTGTACCAGAGGATGTTGTTTCGTTGTCTGTTTTTTCTGTTTGCAGACGTAGTTGGTTCATAGTGAAGAGTGTAGTGGTATCCGTTCTCGTCGAGTGCTTTTTGGTTATGGAGGGCGGCTTCGGTCGAACGATGCTTTGTCCGATGAAAGTGATGACAGTCGTTTGTTTATGCCGGCGGGAATGTTCTTTGTGGTGATTGGTGGATGGTTGCTCTCGCGTGGACGTACTGCAGCGTGGTGTTAGGTTTTGTT
>JAEMWC010000961.1:315000-320841 GCA_016490735.1 Pachyseris speciosa | reverse complement strand
TGACGTGATCATCTACAGTGACACGTGGAAAAACACCTAAGGATCATCCGTGAATTCGTCGAGAGATTGAGCAGAGCAATGCTGATCATCAATCTTTCCAAAAGTGAGTTTGGCCAAGCACAGGTAACTTATCTCGGACACGTTGTTGGCCAAGGTGAAGTAAAACCAGTATGTGCTAAGGTCGAGGCTATCGCTAACTTTCCACGACCTGAGAGCAAGAAGCAACTGATGCGCTTTTTAGGTATGGCTGGGTACTACCGAAGGTTTGTCCAATTTCGCCGCCGCAACCGTCACAGAACAATTGACGCAGTTGCTCAGTAAGAGGGAAAAATTAATTTGGAGTGACCGGTGTGACAAGGCGTTCGAAGAATTAAAAGCCATGTTACAGAGTGCCCCTGTATTGGCAGCACCAGATTTCAACTCTCCCTTCAATTGGCTGTAGATGCAAGTGATGTGGCCGCTGGTGCCGTGCTGTTACAGGAAGATGATAAAGGTGTGGAACATCCAGTGTGTTACTTTTCAAAGAAGTTCAATAAGAGTCAAAGGAACTACACCACCATAGAGAGAGAGTGTTTAGCATTAGTGTTAGCACTTCAGCATTTCAAAGTTTATGTCAGTTCTTCTAGTTTGCCTATTGTTGTTTATAGTGATCGCAACCCTCTTGTTTTTATTCACAAGTTGAAGAACAAGAATCAACGATTGCTAAGGTGGAGTTTAATGTTACAAGAGTATGCTTTAGACATTAGACACATCAAAGGAAATGACATTGTCATTGCTGACTGCCTGTCAAGAGTGTGACTTCATTGCAAGAAAGTTTTGCAAACTTTCTTTTCTTGAAGGAGGAGGGTGTTATGGAGAGCGATTGTAAATACTAAGTTTCTGGTAATTCCTAGAATCTTAAGTCACGCAATGTTTGTACCAGAACCTTCTACTGTCACACTGCAGAACAATTTAGAACATTCTGCGGAATGATGTAATTACGATGTAATGCTACATAAATAGTGGTGTTGGAAGCTCCAAGAAGGTTCTAGAATATTGATTAATTGTATATAAGGATTTCATCAGGTAGCAGTAGTTGTTGTTGTCGGCAGAGACCGACTGGAGAAGCTATACCAAGAGAAACATAGAGAGCTACTGAGAAACTTCATTTGAGGTCAAGTGGATCGAAAGGATATTTCTTCGGAGACATCGACATTTACTGTGGGTTTGTGTCAGTGGTGACTGAAGTTTTAGCAGTAAGTTTAAGCTAGTTTGATAGCAGATTGTATTGTTTAGAAATCGCTCCTTTGTAAGGATTTAGTTATGTATCGTTAAATAAATAAGTTGGGTTTGTAGAAGAGTTTCGCAGTGTATCTTTTCTGCCGGTTGAGCGATACCGTAAAAAGTTTGTCAAATTTTGAACCAAATCCAAAAATTTTGAGTAGTTTTTGGGACAAAAAAGTACCGTGGTAAAGAGGACAGATTTTGGTTGTTATTTAAATAGCACAACAATTCGGCGTTTTTGGCCTCGGATCCACTCAAAAACATCGCTACATATCAGTTCATGATCCATTTTCACCAAAAGCAAACGAAGAAAAAATTTCCAAATTTTCTAATTTTTCCAATTTTTGACCAAACAACAATAGGCTTACACCTTATAAAAATGGCCAAAAACTCGAAATCCTCATAATATGGTCTTCTTGGCCTTCTACCCACACTAAATCATTCCTAATATCATTTCTTGATCCGTTGTAACCAGACACAAACCAAAACAGAAAACAATTAAAAAGGTTGTCAAATTTGGACCCAAATCCAAATATTTTCGAGTAGTTTTTGGGACAAAAAAGTACCGTGGTTAAAATCACAGATGTTGGTGGTTATTTAAATAGCACACCAATCTGGTGGTTTTGGCCTCGGATACACTCCAAATCATTGCTATATATATCATTTCTTGATGCATTATAGCCATAAACAAGCCCAGAAAAAAATTCGAATTTTTCCAATTTTTGACACAAAACCATAGGCTTACCCCTTAAGAAAATGGCCAAAAACTCGAAAACCTGATAAATGGTCTTCTTTGCCTTCTACCGACTCTAAATCATTGCTAAATATCATTTCTTGATCCTTTGTAACCAGACACAAACCAAACTGAAAAAACGTTCACAGGTTGTCAAATTTGGACATAAAACCAAATATTTTTGAGTAGTTTTTGGGACAAAAAATACCGTGGTTAAAATCACAGAGTTTGGTGGTTATTTAAATAGCACACCAATTTGATGTTTTGGCCTCGGATCCACCTTAAATCATCGTTTTATATCATTTCTTGATGCATTTTAGCCATAAACAAGCCCAGGAAAAATTTTCGAATTTTTCGAAGTTTTGACCCAAACTTAAGGAAATGGCCAAAAACTCGAAATCCTCAAAAATGGTCTTCTTGGCCTTGTACCCACTCTGAATCATCGCTAAATATCATTTCTTGATCCGTTGTAACCAGACAAACAAAAACAGAAAAAACTTTAAAAGGTTGTCAAATTTGGACCCAAATCGAAATATTTTGAGTAGTTTTTGGCAAAAAAAAGTACCATGGTCAAAATCACAGATTTTGGTGGCTATCTAAATAGAACACCAACTTGGTGGTTTAGGCCTAAGATCCACTCTAAATCATCGCTATATATATATCATTTCTCTATGCCTTTTAGCCATAAACAAGCGCAGCAAAAAACTTTGTTGGTGGTTATTTAAATAGCACACCAATCTGGTGGTTTTTGCCTCGGATACACTCCAAATCATCGCTATATATCATTTCTTGATGCATTATAGCCATAAACAAGGCCCAGAAAAAAATTCGAATTTTTCAAATTTTTGACCCAAAACCATAGGCTTATCCTTAAGAAAATGCCTCAAAACTCGAAATCCTCATAAATGGTTTTCTTGGCCTTGTACCCACTCTAAATAATTGCTAAATATCATTTCTTGATCCGTTCTAACCACACACAAACCAAACAGAAAAAACCTTAAAAGGTTGTCAAATATCGACCCAAATCCAAATATTTTTGAGTAGTTTTTGGGACAAAAAAGTACCGTGGTTAAAATCACAGATTTTGGTGGTTATTTAAGTAGCACACCAATATGGTGGTTTTGGCCTCGCATCCACTCCAAATCATCGTTTTACATCATTTCTTGATGCATTTTAGCCATAAACAGGCGCAGAAAAAAATTTCCAATTTTTCCAATTTTTGACCCAAAACAATAGGTTTACCCCTTAAGAAAATGGCCAAAAACTCGAAATCCTCATAAATGGTCTTCTTGGCCTTGTACTCAATCTAAATAATTGCTAAATATCATTTCTTGATCCGTTGTTACCAAAAGGTTGTCAAATATGGACCAAATTCCAAATATTTTTGAACAGTTCTTGGGACAAAAAAGAACCATGGTTAAATTCACAGATTTTGGTGGTTATTTAAATAGCACACCAATTTGGCGGTTTTGGCCTCGGATCCACTCAAAATCATCGCTTTATATAATTTCTCTATGCATTTTAGCCATCAACAAGCGGAGAAAAAATTTTCGAATTTTTCCAATATTTGACAGAAAACCATAGGGTTACCCCTCAAGAAAATGGCCAAAAAACTCGAAATCCTCATAAATGGCCTTCTTGGCCTTCTACGCATTTTAACTAATTATTAAACTTCATTTCTTGATCCGTTGTAACCAGACACAAACCAAAAAAGAAAAAACTTAAAAAGGTTGTAAATTTTCGCCGGAAATCAAAATGTTTTTGAGTAGTTTTTGGGACAAAAAAGGTACCATGGTTAAAATCACAGATTTTGGTGGTTATTTAAAGAGCACACCAATTGGTGGTTTTGTTCTCGGATCCACTCTAAATGATCTTTTTATATCATATCTTGATCCATTTTAGCTATAAAGAAGCGCAGAAAAATTTTTTGGAAATTTTCCAATTTTTGACCCAAAACCATAGGCTTAGCCATTAAGAAAATGGCCAAAAACTCGAAATCCTATAAAAGGGTCTTCTTGGCCTTGTACCCACTCTAAATCATTGCTAAATATCATTTCTCTATCCGTATTAACCAGACACATACGAAAGCAGAAAACACTTTAAATGGTTGTGAAATTTGGACCCAAATCCCAATATTTTTGAGTAGTTTTAGGCACAAAAAAGGTACGGTGGTTAAAATCGCAGATTTTGGTGGTTATTTAAATAGCACACAAATTTGGTGGTTTTGGACTCGGATCCACTCTAAATCATCGTTTTATATCATTTTTTGATGCATTTTAGCCATAAACAAGAGCAGAAAATTTTTTTCCAATTCTTCCAAGTTTTGACACAGAACCATAGGTTTACTCCTTAAGGAAATGGCCAAAAACTCGAAATCCTCATAAATGGTCGTCTTGGCCTTATACCCACTCCAAATCATTGCTAAATATCATTTTTTGATGCCTTGCAACCAGACAAAAACCAAAAAGAAAAAACTTAAAGGGGGTGGGGGTCTAAATTTTGGACCCAAATCCAAATATTTTTGAGTAGTTGTTGGGACAAAAAAAGGTACCGTGGTTAAAATCACAGATTTTGGTGGTTATTTAAATAGCACACTAATTTGGTGGTTTTGGCCTCGGATCCACTCTAAATCATCGTTTTATATCATTTTTTGATGCATTTTAGCTATAAAAGAGCGCAGAAAATTTTTTGAAATTTTCCAATTTTTGACACAAAACCATACATAACATAAGAAAATGGCCAAAAACTCGACATTATAAAACGTAGTCTTCTTGGCCTTCTACACACTCTAAATCATTGCTAAATATCATTTCTTGATCCGTTGTAACCAGACACAACCCAAAGCAGAAAAAACTTTAAATGGTTGTGAAATTTGGATCCAAATCCAAATATTTTTTAGCAGTTTTAGGGACAAAAAAGGTACCGTGGTTAAAATCACAGCTTTTGGTGGTTATTTAAATAGCACACCAATTTGGCGGTTTTGGCCTCGGATTCACTTTAAATCATCGTTTTATATCATTTCTTGATGCATTTTAGCCATAAACAAGCGCAGAAATTTTTTTCGAATATTTGCAATTTTTGACACAAAACCATAGGCTTACTCGTTAAGAAAATGGCAATAAACTCGAAATCCTCATAAATGGTCGTCTTGGCCTTGTACCCACTCTAAATCATTGCTAAATATAATTTCTTGATCAGCTGTAACCACACACAAACAAAAACAGAAAAAAATTTAAAAGATTGTCAAATTTGGACTCAAATCCTAATATTTTTGAATACTTTATGCAGCAAAAAAGTACCGTGGTTAAAATCACAGATTTTAGTGGCTGTTTAAATAGCACACAAATTTGGTGGTTTTGGCCTCGGATCAATTTATATTATCGTTTTATTTCATTTCTATATGCATTTTAGCCATCAACCAGCGTAGAAAAATTTTCGAAATTTTCAAATATTTGACACAAAACCATAAGCTTACCCCTTAAGAAAATGGCCAAAAACTCGAAATCCTCATAAATGGTCTTCTTTGCCTTCTACCCACTCTAAATCATTGCTAAATAACATTTCTTGATCCGTTGTAACCAGGCACAAACCAAAAAAGAAAAAACTCAAAAAGGTTGTAAATTTATGTCCCAAATCCAAATATTTTTGAGTAGTTTTTGGGACAAAAAAGGTACCATGGTTAAAATCATAGATTTTGGTGGTTATTTCAAGAGCACACAAATTTGGTGGTTTTGACAAGGGATCCACTCTAAATCATCCTTCTATATCATTTCTTGATGCATTTTAGCTATAAACAAGCGCAGAAAAAATTTTGGAATTTTTCCAATTTTTGACCCAAAACCATA
>JAEMWC010000961.1:275000-305000 GCA_016490735.1 Pachyseris speciosa | reverse complement strand
TTATGAGGACCATTTTCGTAAGGGTAAGCCTATGGTTTTGGGTCAAAAATTGGAAAAATTGGAAAACATTTTTCTGCGCTTGTTTTTGGCTAGAATGCATCAAGAAATGATATTTATTCCTATTTATATGGAATAAATGGGTTTATGCATTGGTTCAGGAAGTCCTGGTTACAAAAACATCCGGTAAGCTTGATGACGACATCGAAGTATATTGGCAGAAATCACGTAACTGCAGGCCTCTTCGGTCGCCATCTTTTTCTGGCATAACGTGCTACGTCATTTTTCCCGTCCCATCTATCCCTTCCCCAGTTGTTTCTGTCTGTTTCTTTACCTGGGGGGTCATCTTTAACACCGGATCTTGTGTTCTGGTTCTTTATATTCTTTGTTGTATTAAGGCTATGTTGCATTGAAAGGCGGGTATGACCCCTCCTTTGCTGAGAACTTCTACATAATTTTATAACTAGGATTGTTACTTACTGCCACTCGCTGGCCAAAGAATGCCAAACCAACGTGTGTTCTTTCTGACGTAGAGCCCAGCAAATAAAACTCGGAGAACACAATACTTTCAAGTGTTACTATAGCATTGTTAGATACCATGTACATAAATGATATATAGCTGTAAATTAGAGTGGATCCGAGGCCAAAATCACCAAATTGGTGTGTTGTTTAAATAACCACCAAAATCTGTTCTTTCAACAACAGTACTTTTTGTCCCAAAAACTACTCAAAAATGTTTGGGTTTGGGTCAAAATTTGACAACCTTTTAAATTTTTTTTCTGTTTTGGTTATTGTCTGGTTAAAACGGATGA
This sequence comes from Pachyseris speciosa, assembly GCA_016490735.1. Lineage (NCBI taxonomy): Eukaryota > Metazoa > Cnidaria > Anthozoa > Scleractinia > Pachyseridae > Pachyseris > Pachyseris speciosa. Next base: position 304,191 of record JAEMWC010000961.1, on the reverse strand, counting down.
AGAAATGATATTTGGCAATGATTTGGAGTAGGTATAAGGCCAAGACGACCATTTATGAGAATTTCGAGTTTTTGGCCATTTTCTTAAGGGGTAAGCCTATGGTTTTGGGTCAAAAATTGGAAAATGTGAAAATTTTGGCCAGTAGATCTTGTCACTCCTCTTGAACGTTGACCAATATCGCCAATCATTACTTCTTCCCAAAACGATAGGCTTACCCAAGAGAAGCCCCCTGGAAAAAATCCAACATGTTCGCGGGCTCTTAAGTATTAAGAAGTGCTATTTTTGCGACAAACAATCTAGGCAAATGTTTTTAATGCACTGTAGGGGTTTTAATGTGTAGCTCATAAGTCAACATAGGACTCTACAAGTTATAAAATTTAACACAAAAATAGAACTTTTCGAAATCGAATTACAATGAAGTCAAGTTTGGAGATAATAACCGAATGGATTTTATATATTCAAGAGTTATTCATTAAGTACTGATGATACATACTCATCAAATGTACCAAAAGTTTTATTCTAGCTATTTCTCCAACCAGCTCAGTGGTAAGCTATCTTCATCATCCCAACCTTTACTTATTCTGGACTGCAGCCATAGAGTTCTAATTTAAGCGGCATTTAATTCTGTAGGTATTTGTTAGGTGGTGAAGGATATTTCCAGACAAATGACATCGAAAAGGAATTAAGCGACCATTAAAACCAGAAAAAAGAGCACAAGCTTTGTTTCTTAAGCCAGAAAGGCAGAAAATGATGTAATATTGAGAAGCTGACTGTAAACCTAGATCCCAGGGCCCCTTTTGCAAATTAAAGGGATAAACGCGCGGTGGCGAGTCTCGCTTGTTGTCAGGAGAAGTGGTGAGACAAAAGGTAACGTTCCATGACCAAAGTCACACTTTTAACAAGAGATTGGGATGTAAGTTCTCTTGTTTTCGATAGTTCAATCATTACACCTAAAATTAATCGCCGCTCTTGGGTGTGCTCTTAGGGTGTTAGGAGCCCATGACTAGGAGCGTACAACTCCCACACTAAGCCTAATATGTCACAGCATTTTTACAGACCAATCTATTTTTAGACTATCTTTTTTTAAATTGGTCTGTGAAAACGCCGTGACAGGAATATAGTTTAGTTGTTCGCTCCTATTGATGGGCTCCTGGGGTGATACGTTTACCCTGCTAAAAGTGGTCACATAATTTTTCTAAGATGTTTTCAGCGTACCAAAGTGGCCTGCCCTCTGGATCTACTCTCACCAAACTGTGCAACGGTCACGCTTTGCATCCGATCTGTTCACTACCATATCATGAAGATGTGAGGGTGCAGATCCTGAGTTGAGTTAAAGTGCTTGTTACTCCCGAAGACTGCCCAAAAGATTTTGACTGGCCATCGATGTGACACCCCAGTGAAACGCCTTTGTTCTCTTTAGGTCCAAGACAATATCTCTTATTTTCCTCCTTGTAGCCGCAGTGAATCATAGTATAACGCAATATTACAATTTTATTTAACTCTTTGCACTAACAACTACGCATACGTACGTAGTAAAATAAAGGACTTCTACTACTATATTAGTCTTTATGGCTGACACAAATGCCTTATAAGTTTTTGTTAATTACTAAAATCATCTTCATAGGTCGATCAACCTAGCATTATTTACATAAAGATGATCAAGTAATATCGATCAGTCACAAACTGAAGTTACAAAATGAGTTTTCTGATATAATTTTGAAAAAAATGTCAACACTTTTTTTTGGACTGAAAGGAGCTGTCTTGTTACAACTCCTTTCACTGAATAAGAAGTATCTAGTCAGAGTGTCAGCAATTTTTAATTACAAGGCGTATTTCCTTTAACCAAGAGTGATTGTTCATAAAGTTAATTCTCGACGATTATTCAAGAAGTAAATTGAAGAGTATGTAGTGAGATACTTTAACACAAAGTTATATTCCTCATTCAACCGCAGGACGACGTGAGAAGCTGACGACGTCCATTTACGGGTCGCCCCACAGGAATAGGCCATTTCCGAATTACCTATGGCCTCTTTTTCAAATCGAGGCCTGGTGCTTAACCATTCGTATAAGAATGAGTTTAATTTTCCATGTGAATGAAAACTACTTTTCATATGAAAGGATGAGCCGACCAGGACTCGCTTTGAAAAAGATTTTGCTAATGATCAGTTCCTGGTGAATTGTGGGTAGATCCAGTCCTTTGTGGGGGCAAACGGCAATTTTAGGGCGTAATTTGAAATTGTAATTTTGACCGTTTGCCCCCACAAAGGACTGGATCTACCCACAATTCACCAGGAACTGATCATTAGCAAAATGGTGTATTAGGAAATGGCCAATTCAAATGCCAGTGAAAATGAGTCATTCATAGGGAAGTGTTTTAACTTCCTTGTAATGGCAGAATCAGTGGAACACAATTTACCACGCAGAAGGATACCTTGGCTTTTGAGACATGATATGGTCACTCAAGGGTCGTATAATATAAACATAAAATAATCCTAAGAAATGGATTCTTGAAAGATCTCTCTTCGAGCTCTTTAGATGTCTTTCTATTCCCTTAATATATGCTACACTTTGTAATAAATAAATAAGAAACTTATCAATTTGTATATTGCATGCTAGCATGACGGGATGATCACAAGCGCTTCTCACGAAGATATTCAACAATTTTAAAAATTAAGAAGTAAAAAGAATAAAAGAAAGAAAAAAAAGACTAAAAATACAATGACATGATCTAATCAGATAAAAGCTAATCTAAAATAATACGTCTTCAACAGTCTCTTAAAAGTATCTACATTTTTCGTATTTCTTATCTCAACAGGCAAGACGTTCCACAATTTAGGTGCGGCTATTCCGAATGCACGGTCATCCAAAGTAACGTTTGTTTTAATGCGCGGGGTACTTTAATAATGTTAGTGCATTAGTAGACCTCAAGTTGTATCTTCCTAAGCACCTAACAGAAATTAATTTACAATTTGTGCAACTTATACGCATGTGCTGAACGGCAAACACAAACTTATTGCGTCCCCTCGCCCAACGCCGTTTGTTTGTTGTGGTCTCCTACTGTCTACACGGCCTTCTGGGTGAGAATTATCAACCGCCTTTTCTCGGGCTGTCATTGGTAAAGCATCAATTCGATTTTTCTTTTTCATTCTACGTTTCACAATGACTATAAGAAGTAGTATCAACAGGGTTACAGCTACCCCGCCAAAGAAACCTCCCACTGCCACAGCAATGGTGCTGGTCGACCCACCGGGCGTGCTTCCACTACGACCTGGAGAAGAAAACAGTGGATTAATAGCTTATTATGAAGTCCTCTCCACTCCCAGTGGGAGCATAGAACTGATAAAATCACATGACGGAGTAGGACAGCTCACAGTAGAACAGACCACAGCACCGGAAACTGCGCTGCCTACTCTTTGCGATCATTTTGTGGGTTCTTATAGAGCGCTTTTCAATTGAGTGTCGTAAAACAAAACCAAAGCAATTACTCCATTCAATCACAACAGAAGTAATCAGTGCAATGAGCCAATCAGAATACGAAGCAATTACATGTGAACCGGCGAAAAGCGCGGCAAAATACGCGCGTGCAAAATACGATTGGTTTGGTTTTGCTTCTCATTGGTTGAAAAAGTGGCGCGAGTTTTTCCTGGCCAATCACAGAGCAAAACAATGCAAAACTAAAGCTAAACGAGAATTACTTTTGACACTCAATTGAAAAGCGCTCTAAGTCCTTTTTACGTTTTACACAGGGAGTGAGGGAGAAAAGGCAAACGGCTTTAGTTAAGGTCACTGCCCGATAATGTAATCATCTGAACTGGGCATGAAGCAGATGTTGAGCACACAGCCAGCATGATATTATCAATAATATTAAGACCCTGGTTATTGGTCCGGTATTGAGATTGAACCCGCGACCTTCTGCAGTCCAGTGCTCGTCCTAACAGAGCTAATTGAGCGGCGGCGATAGCTTCATGAACCTTAGTTAACCTTTTATAAACGCGCAAATTTCCAAACCATAAAAGAAGCTAAAATCGCTTTTTTGTAGCGTTACGAAAATGATATATACGGTAACTTTTGTTTAAGTAGTCCTTTCCAAACTACAACACAATCAAAAATCAGGTTACTTCTTACGGTAAGAGGGAGAGGGGGGTGAATGTGTTGTCATGATGTATAACCTTATTCGTAACGTAACAGGCTCAGACCTTCCAACCTCTGCAACCCCGAAACCTTGAGATCTCAAAAATGAACTGGAAAAAACCTTGAGATTTAGGTCCCAAACCTTGAGGTTTATAAAGTGTTCGAAAACAAAGAACTTTGAACGGTACCGGGCAGTGCCGACATGTGTAGATTTTTTTCTTTTAGGACTAGTTGGGACGCTTTCCGGATCACAGCTTCGTTCCGCCATATTGAACATGTGCTTTTTACACGGCTTTTAACCTTTACTTCATGTAAGAACGTCAAATTGCAATTCAAAACACAAAGTGAAAGATCTTCACGTGATCTTCATACTCATGTTGTGCTCAAACTGAGGCAGAAACGAAAATAAAGTAACTCAAGTTTGATTTTGGGCTGCATTTCATTAAGATTGTCATTCATTGAGGAAAACCGTGAGATTTTTAGGTTAGACCGTGAGACCGTGAGACCGTCAGACCGTGAGACCGTGGGACCGTGAGATGGGATCTGAAACCGTGAGTCTCACGGCCAAACCGTGAGTGTTGGAAGGTCTGCAGGCCTGGCAATAATCGTCCTGGAAGTCAAATCTCTTTGATCGGACTTGAGACAAATAACTAAACGTATCAGATGAAAATTGTATAACAAGTTTTGATCTTATTATTTGGATATTTAAACATTTAACCGTTTAGATCAGATGTAAAATAAATCTCCTATCAAACCTTAAATATCATACCTTGACCCGATGCTGATGGTGTTAATGGTGATGGCGACGGTGTTAAAGGTGATGGTGGTGATGCTGCTTGCGAAGGTGACACTGATGAGAATTTTAATGACGACTCTGGTAACGAGGGCGACACAGATGATGAAAGTGATGCGAGTACTGACGTCGATGATGATAGCGAAGATGACAACAATCTTGATGGCGATGTGGAGTGTAGTGGAAAAACTGATGCAGATGTTGATGGTGGCGACGATGGTAAAGAACTTGTCGATGCCAAAACTGATATCAACGATGATGCTACTGATTCTGAAACGGACGCTGATGGTGGCACTAATGCTGATATTGACACATATGTTGATGGTGATGTAGATGGTGATTCCGATGTTGACAATGATGATGAAAGTGATACTGAAACTGATGCAGATGATAATGTGAATACTGGTGTTGACACCAATGTTGGTAGAGATGTAGATGGTAAGGCTGACACTGACGCCGATGCTAACAACGACAATGAGAGCGATGCTGAAACTGATGCTGATGACGGCACTGATACAGACATTGACACAGATGCTAATAGCGATGCAGATGATAATGACAACATTGGCGATGACACCGATGCTGATGGAGATGCAGAAGGTAACGATACTGATGGGGATATCGTTTTTGAGGCTGATCCCAATGCTGATGGTGAGCTGGACTCTGATACTAATGGTGATACTAACTCTGAAGTTGATAGTGATGGTAGCTTTGATACTGATGGTTGCATTGGCTTTGAGGTTGACGCTGATTCTAACTCTCTGTTTGGTGTTGATGCTGACTTGGATGCTGATTGTGATGCTGATACTGTTGCGGTTGAAGACGACGATCCTGACTGTGACCGCGAGGCTGACGCTAAAGGTAGCACTGAAGAAAGTGATGCTGATGCTATTATCGATGCAGTTGCCGATGCTGACATTGACACAGATGTCGATATTGAAGCGGATGATGATATTGATGTTGACTGCGATGATGCTAAAGATGGTGTAAATGACAGTGATGATACTAATCTGGGTACCGGGGTTGATGATGATGATGCAAGTGGTAAGACAGACGCTGATGTTGGTATTGATGACGCTGAAGCTGACACTGATGTTGGCACGGATGTCGATTTTGATGCAGATGGGGAAAGTGATGTTGATGAGGATGACACTGTTGCTGATAAGGATGAGGATGACACTGTTGCAAATGTTAACAACGAAGATGTAAATAACGCTGAGGTAGCTGCTGATAGTGAGACTGATACTGATGCAGATGTTAACAATGATGATGACAATGATGCTGACACTGATGTCGATATGGATAACGATACTGATGTTGACACGGGTGGGAACAGTGATACAGATGGTGATGCAACTAGTAAGCTTGACATGGACGCCGATGTTGACAGTGATGATGCTGCTGAAACTGATGCTGATTCGAATGCCATTAGTGAGGTTGAAACTAACGTTGATGGTGACGCTGACTCAGATGCTGAAGATGCTGACCTTGTTGAATGTGAAGACGATGGTGACGGTGACTCAGATGCTGATGGTGATGCTAGCGCTGAAGTTGATGGTGATGCTGACTCGGATACTGAGGACGCTGACCCTTGTGTTGATTGTGATTCTAACTCTGACGTTGATGGTCGCGTTGATGTTGATAGCAACTTTGCTACTGTAGGTGACGCTGAATTTGATTCTGATGGCGATGCTGACACTATACTTGGCGATAATGTTGACTCGGATGCTGTTGGTAACACTGACTCTGATGTCAGTGGTAATGCTGAAACTGTGTTTGATGGTGATGCTAATCTTGAGAAGGACGTTGATGATGATGATGATGATGATGATGGGTGTTGGTGGTGAAAATGATTGGGCTGACACTTTTGTCCATGTTGACAACGATGACGATAATGATGTCGATACGGATGGTGACGGCGACTTAGACAAAGTTGATGCAAAAAGTAACCCTGACAAGGACGCTTGTGTTGATAATAATGATAATGATAATAACGCCGATCTCGAAGCAGGGGTTGATTCGGATGTCGTTAGTGACACTGACACTAACGTCGAAGCTGTTGCTGTTTCAGATGCTGACCCTGCTTTTGATTGCGATTTAAACTCTGAAGTTAATGGTGGCGTTGATGTTGAAACCAACTTTGCTGCTGTAGGTAACGTCGACTTTGATTCTAATGGCGATGATGACACTATATTTGATGATAATGTTGAATCAGATGCTGTTGGTGGCACTGACACTGGCAATTCTGAAACTGTGGTTGATGGCGATGCTAAGGAGACTGATGACGTTGGTGACCCTGTCACTGACAGTGTTGGTGATGTCGACATTGATACTGATGGTGATGCTGAAGCTGATGCTGATAGAGATGCTGATTCTGAAGGTAATAAAGATGCTGAAAGTGACGATGATACTGACACTGATGCTGATTTTGACACGGATGCTGATTGTGATGCAGGTGGCGAAATTGGCAATGACAATGATGGTGCCGAAACTGGTGCAGATGCTGCTGCTGATACTAATCTTGACAAGGACGTTGTTGGTTGGGCTGACACTTTACTGATGTTAACAATGATGTTGACACGGATGGTAATGGTGACTCAGACGATGGCGATGCAAAACGTAACCCTGACAAGGACACTTGTGTTGATAATAATGATGACGCCGATCCTGAAGCTGAGGCTGATTCGGATCCCCTTAGTGACACTGTTGCTGATTGGGATGCAGATGGTGGAACTGACGATGGAAAGGGTGGTGCAGATGGCGGTGCTGATACTAATGTTGACAAGGACGTTGATGATGATGATGGTGGTGGTGGTGGTTGGGCGGACACTGATGCTGATGGTGAAAATGATGACGTCACTGATGTCGACACGGATGGTGATGCTGACTCTGAAGCTGTTGGTGATGCGAACATTGACGATGATACTGACGCTGGAGCTGATTGTGATGCAGATGGCGAAACTGACGATGACAAGAAAGATGCCGAAACTGGTGATAATGATGAAACTGGTTGGGCTGACACTGATGTTGACAATGATAACGACAATGACGTTGACACGGGTGGTGATGGCGACTTAGATGATGGTGATGCAAAATGTAACCCTAACAAGGACGCGGGGGTTGATAATGATGATAGTAACGGCGAGACTGATTCGGATGCTGTTAGTGACTTTGACACTAACGTCGATGGTGAAGCTGACTCTGATGCTGATGGTAGTGACATTGGTGTTGGCCGTGAAGACGCTAAAGTTGATGTTACCAAAGTTGATGCTGTTGGTAACGCTGACGGTGATTCTAAAGGGGACGCTGACACTGAAGTTGATGATAACATTGACTCGGATGCTGATTGTGATGTTGATCCTGATGCTTTTGGTGGCACTGACTCAGATGTGAGGGGTGACGCTGACCCTGATTCTGTTGATGATTTGAACCCTGATAATGCTAACGATGATGCAGATTGTGACGATGACGTCGCTTCTGATGGTGTTGGTGATTCTGACCCTGATGTTGCTGTTGATGCTGAGGTTATAGCTGGTGCTGATGTTGTTTTTACTACTGATAATGATGACGACACTGATGTCAGTGGTGATGAGGACCATGATAAGGTCTCTCTTGCTGATGATGTTTCTGTTGTTGACAATGGCAATGACGTTGAGAAACCATATGCGTACCAGTTTGAGCTTAAGGCGGAAATAGTGGACAAGACAACCAGTGCTGAAATGATAAGATGTGTTCACATATTATCACGTGTAATATAAGCTGTGACTAAGACCACGGCTACGTTAAATCATTCATTTGGTGCTGTTTCAACATGGAAGTAACCCAAATATGCCTAAAATAACGAACGATAAATTTTGTTAAAGCCTTGAGATGTTTGGTTGAAGTGGCGGATTTTACCGTTGCTGGTACGTTGGCTCGGCGTTTCCAATGGTAATACAATATATATATCTGACTTTCTAGGATTGGAATCATTTTCCGTCTTGAGTGTTAATAGCCAAAGGTTTGAATTCTGGACTGAAAACTGAACTGTTAGTTTTTGAAGAAATGGTCACGTGTCACATGCATTGGCCTAAACTTAAGTCTATTGTACTTGAAAATGTTGCCGACTTTCGTTTCATTGTAATAATTCCCTGAAAGAAAAATATTATCTAATAAAAGCCCTGACGCAGGCATTATGAGGTCCCAATGGGGTTAACCGTCATGCGCCCAACAGCCTAAAATTTAATTGTCGATCATTCAATTGTCAAAAAAGGAGCAATTACTAGACGTAAACGGTCTCAAGATATTTCAAACCTCACTATTTCAGCTGCTCCGTCTCGGAACTCCGGCTCTTTAGAATCGTTTTATTTGGTAACCAGTTTTATATTCCCAAATATACTCACGTCATTGTCCTTTCACCAATTTTGCGTCCAAAGCGACAGCACAACTTAATTAATTCCGTTTGGAAATACTTCCGGTTTCAAAATATTTATGTTTTGCGGCATTGGTCCCGTGTTTATGACCGATGCCATTCCCTGCTCATTCCCTATAAATTCACTTAATTTTACGCCGTAAAAAACCAAAACAACCTCCAGAACACAAAAGTTAATATTAACTTGTCTCATGGAAGAAAATGTCCTTTGGTAACCGTCAACCTTCGATAAAATTTACCCCTCAACCGTTAAAAGCTCCACCCCCCCCCCTCCCTCCCCCCCATGTAATTGGCACCCTCATTAATCTTTTTCAAAGCCAAATTTTATTGACCATTAGTTAATTACAGCAATGAAAGATGCTCACTTGACATAAATGTAACATGATGGTAAAATGGAAACCTCAACCTCGTTCTCAGGGTACTGAGTAGGAGAGAACCTTGGGAACGAGATTTCGAAACCCAATGGCAACGGAAAAACAGAATAAACAGCTAAGGAAAAAAATTTAACAGCCCTTCCTCAAATTCACTAGGTGTTCGTGTTGAAGGAAAACATATAAAACAATTCAACTTTTTTTTACGACGTTTTGTTGTCTCAAGTTTTTATCAAGTGCAACTAGCTGCAAATTTTTGACGACATGATCGACGTTTTTTTAATAAATGAGAATTTCTGTAACTTAACGTTCAGGATGCCACGTTTGCTAGGAAATTATCATAATTTTCTACATTACTTACCCGTAGAGGAAAACGAAGATACTAAGGGAGGTTTTCACCCATTTTCCCAAACTTGTTTCACTGTTATGTTCATCTGTCTGGGAACACTTAAGCTTTGGAAACAAAAGTAATTTGATACAAAGTCTACTAGCGGCAGGGAAATCCAATGCTTCCGTCTTCAAGCGTCCATTAAAAACATTTTCGCAGTTCACAATCATTTGTTTTCAATATGAAAACCTGGGACCTGGAATTGCATTTAACGATCAAACCCAATAAAAGCTTGCAAACCGTTCATCAAACTGAACTCGAAGAGTTAAAATTGCTTTTACTGAGTTTACAGAAAGTCTCCAGTTTAAAAGCCCCCATACGATGTGAAAAAACCGGAAAACGCCTTTCATATAGAAATCGATTCCCCCAATCTGATCGCAGATTAGTAGCTGGAAATCTCCCTTAAGGATTCCAATATCTTTCTCGAGTTAAACAAGAATTCGAGTCCTCTATAACCCAGCGAGCAGCGTCAGAGAAAACAAATTCCGCTTTTATGGAGTTTTTGTTTTACCAGTGAAACTAACAAGAAAGAAACTTACCATACATTGCTCTTTGAAATTAAAATTTAAGGGATATCTTTTCTGATTCCAGTATTATGTAGTTTCTCGCCACGCAACTTTTTGCTAAACAAGGTTTGGGACAACTTGATGCAGTATTTAAAATAAAACTTGGCACAGGTACAACTGCCAGTCTTCAATTAAGTCCATTCTAAGACGCAAATTGGGTTTTGTTTCGTCCTTATAATATTCTAATATGCTGTCGGTATTCTCCTCTTCGATCCACCTGTCGACCATATGTAACCTAATAGGACCAAAATATAATTTCGCCTGTCCGAATCAACAGATTGCCATGCAAGTGAGAATATAAGCAGTTATCAACCAAACAGTTTCTCTTCGTAATAACAGGACGTTTCTGATGTTACCACCAAGTTCTGTGAACTTATCAGTTTATCATACCGCATTTATTGGCTTATATGGCACTCTCCACCAGTCACTTGGTACGAAATCCGCTTTGCAGATCGAGTTGTTAACGCTTCAGTGAAGAGTTGAAAGGAGGTCGAAATGCGGAACAGAAAAACTCCAACCTTGACGAATGCGTCAGAACATATTAAAAAGATCCTTGTTGTGTCAAATGGCGGTCTTTATTTCAAAATTCGTGAATTACTTTAAACAGGCGAGGGCATGATTTTAGTCACACACTGAGATAATAATATTACGACCGCTCAGATAATCTAAGGAAAAAAGAGTTGCAATTGATGATGTTGTCGTCTATTTTCCACAAGTTCCAATCTTCATATTTGCTATTAAATATCTTCTCCAAAGCAAAGACAAAAAAAAAAAAAACGAAAAAAACACGCACACACACAAAACGAATGTGGAATGAGTGCAAACGTTGAATTTAAAACACCAGAGACCATGTCAATTAGAAGCGAGTCGATGTATTCAAATACTTATGATTTCCTAACCTACGCCTGGTAAATTATGAATGAGTTTTAGAATTTCGTGTGACCGTCCTGTCTTACGAATAACTCAAGCTATTTTTAAAAGCCCATTTATGTTTCCTTAGCTTAACCAGCAGTTTCAGTTTTAGCGTCTGGCAAAGCAAACAAAACAAAAAAAACACTGATGTTTCACAAATTCTATCAAATGAAGGTCTTTCGACCGGGGGAAAGAAAAAGTTGTCTTCTGGAAATAATAGCACCAGTCATTAATCATTTTAACCCCTGTTGTGTTGACTCTGACATGTCGTTTAACGCATTTTATTTTAGCGAGGTTCCGGTATCGGCTTTATTATCGGACAAATACAATGCAGTAACGTTACGTTGGTGGATGAATTCTTTCTTTTGGCCGCTGTTTGTTCACTTCAGTTGATGATAACAGCATAGTTTACATCACTTTGGAAGTTGGAAGGCGGCATTTTCTAAACTTTCGCAAGGTAATATATTTGTGAAAAGTTTTCGCGCAAACATTTATTGAACAGTTTTGCCGTCTTAAGATTCTAACTAAGACGGAGGAAAGTGGAGAGGAAGAATCGGATAAATACTGCTGCTCCTTCTCAACCGCCATTAATGAAAGAGTGAAGAATTGAGTCCTGTGGCCACATGTATGTTATTCCGCCGTACCGAAATGCCAAACTTGATTAACTGTTCGCACGCACGTAATTTTCCAAATGGTTTTAACCACAACGTTTTTAAGTTCCTTTTTTCTTTAAGACACAATATAGTTCGTGTGCTTTACACGACCAGAGGCCACAAAAACGATTACTGAAATCTGAAGAAAGATACTCAACTGTTTCCGCGTTTATCTCACCGGCCACTGAAAAAATTGAAACCCGTCTAGTACGACTTTTGAGATCAGAGTAAAATTTCCGTGAGTTGATTTAATGACGCAGCATCTTCATTGTTTTAGTCTCGAATTAAATAAAATATTAACAAATAGACGTCTTTGTCTTGTACTTTGTTGCATCGCACTTATACTTTTATCACTTATACTTTTATCGTAACTCTTCCGATAAATTATCATTCTATCTCTTTGCTGATGACACTAACTTGCTGTATGCAGACAAAAATTTGAAATCTCTTGAGGAAACTGTCAATAACGAATTGCTTTAAGTCTCTGAATGGCTAAATGCAAATAAACTAACGTTCAATGCTAAGAAGTCAAATTATGTCATTTTCCGTCCTTATCAGCGTAAGCTGGATTATTCGGTTAATATCCAAATGTTTGATAACAGCACCCATACTTTCACTTCTCTTGAATGCAAGGAACATGCAAAATACCTTGGAATTTTACTGGACAGTAATCTGAGTTGGAAATTTCATATAGAATACGTTGCATTAAAAATAAGTAGAATTATTGGAGTCATTGCTCGCCTTAGGCACTTCGTTCTTCTCTTTACTCTTTTAAATATCTATCGTTCTCTGATATTTCCTCACATGTCTTACGGTTTAGCTGCTTGGGGTTAAGTTACTAAAACCCATCTACAAAAACTCCTTGTACTGCAAAAACGTGTCCTTCGTTTAATGTATTTTTCTGAGCCCAGAGCACACGCCGTGTCTCTGTTTATCACCTCAAATATTCTCCCCATCAACATGCTCTTGTTGAAATTGTTTCTTCTTTAATGTACGACGTCTCACGTTTGTCTGTTCCGTGTAATATGAATGATCTCTTTACTAAACTTAATGAAATACATACACACAAGACCAGGAGCTCGTCCTCAGACAACCTTTCTATTAAATCTTCGAGTCTGAGCTTTACTCAAAGGTCTTTTGCCAGATTTGGAGCTAAACTCTGGAATTCCTACAGGGACAAATTTCGACAATTCCCTAAAATTAAAGTGCCTTTAAAAAGCATGTACATAGGTTGCTACTCTCAATAATGGAGGCTGAGGATAATTATGTTGAAACGCCTATCCTTCTGCATAAAAGTACAAATTTTACGTAACTTATGTATACGAAGCATAGTTTTGTTAGACTTTCTTAACCTTCTTATCCGCCTATTTTCGTTTAGTTTAGTTTAGTTTATTGTTTTCTGCACTATTTACAAACATTTCTACATTAAATTACATTACATGGGTAGAGAAATAGGCCAGCAACTAAATTACACAAGTGATAAAAAGCAAATGTGCGCAGTGACCAAAGTAGCTTAGGCTTTCGAGTTGGTCACTGCCACGGACAATTAATTGGCATGAACATGTACATAGATAGATTTTTAAAGAATCAAGAAGGTAAAATGCAATAGGCGATATAAATGATATATAGATTACATAACAAAAAAAAAGAAAAACATTTATTAATATTACTTAATAATAAAAAACTAACAGGATATGAGCAGACTAACACTTAAGGAACAGATTGAGTATTTAGAAGATATAGTTTGTATTGTTTATAAAAATGGTTGTAAGATAGGTTTTTTAATTCTAAGGGGATAGATTCCCAGGTCTTTGATGCTACAAAAGAAAACGTAGTTGCACCATAATTATTATTTATACTTGGTCTATAAATATTAAAATTTGTCGCAAATCTGGTATTATAGCTGTGGATCTGAGACGCTAGTGTAAGAGTTCCAGAAAATATTGCTGGAATGCTAGCGGGGTCACTATTAATTTTGTGTATAAAAAGAGCTAATTTGAATTTGTAAATGTTCTCGAGTGTGAGGATTTGCAAAAGATTGAAATAGGACATAGCACTATCCCTGCTATGAGCAAAGAATATGCTACGTACACATTTATTCTGTTTTGTTTTGACCTTTTGTAGCCTTGTTTTACAGGCACTACCCCAACTTGTAATACCATAAGTTAGATATGGATAAATGAATGAGTAATACAGCTGTTTTAGAGTATGAACATCTACATAATATCGTAATTTATTAATAATTCCTACATTTTTCATTAATTTATTGTTGATATGCTGGATTTGGGGTCCCCAATGTAAATTTTGATCAATAAATACACCTAAATATTTTATTTGACTTTTACGCTCAATTTCAGGTATATGTATATTTCCACCCATTCTTGAGGATGAAATTACCATATAGTTTGTCTTGGTTAGGTTAATGGATAGTTTGTTAGTGGCACAATACTTAAAGACTAATTGTAATTCCTCATTCATAACAGATTCAAGGTGTTGTAAGTTGGCACTTGTATAAAACATATTTGTATCATCAGCAAAGATTCTAAAGGATAACTTATTAGAGCAGTTTGGCAAGTCATTAATATAGAGCAGAAATAACAGTGGACCCGAGGTTGAACCTTGTGGTATTCCACAAGTAATAGTTTCACTACAGGATTTGGTATCACCAATCTTGACAAATTGAGTCCGATTGTGTAGATAGTTTTCAAACCATTTAAAAGGAGTTCCACGAATTCCATAATGGTAAAGTTTAGACAACAAAATGTTATGGTTTACCGTGTCAAATGCTTTAGAAAAATCAAGGAAGAGACCACATGTAACTAATTTTTTATCCATGGCCTTCTTAAGTGTATCAGTGATTTCAAAAATAGCCTGCTCAGTTGAGTATCCTTTCCTAAATCCAAACTGATATTTATACATAATTTGATGTTTTTCTAAGAAGCTGTAAAGTTGATTGTAGATTAGCCTTTCAAACACTTTACTAAAAGGCGACAAAGTTGAAATAGGCCTGTAGTTACCTGGGTCAGTGACATCACCACTTTTATAAACTGGAGTAACCTGAGCAACTTTCAGAATATTAGGGACTACTCCAGTTTCAATTGATTGATTGTAAAGTTTTGTAAAAGGTAATGATAGTGGCTCAGCAGCCAGTTTGATTAGTTTGTTAGGTATATCAATTGATGATTTGTTTGCATCCAAGGTTTTAAACAGAGAGAAAACCTGGGTTTCTGTTACAGTGGACATAACAAAACTGCTGGTTGGAGAAAATGAGATATACTGTGTAGGATTTTCATTACTATTAGCAATTTTACTGGCTAGATGTGGGCCAACATTGATAAAATGTTTATTAAACTGGTCTGCAATGTCAGCATTAGTAGTGTAAGTCTTGCTATTCCTGATTATTCTTAGCGGCGTGGTCTGGTCCTTAATCTTCCTTTTTATTAGTGTGCCAATAAGCTTCCATGTAGCCTTTAGATTACCTTTACACAAGTCAAAATGCTTGCAGAAATAAGCTTTCTTGCTAATGTTTTTAAAATAATTCAATCTGTTTGAATATTTCTTAAATTCATCAACGTTAGCACGATCATTAGATAAAAAATGAGTTTTATACATAGTGTGTTTGGTTCTAATAGATTTTAGGATTCCCTTAGATATCCAAGGTTTTTTAAAAAGCCTTTCTTTATTTCTTGACACTTGTTTTATGGGTGCATGTATATCAACAATTGATTTAAGTGCATCAATAGTATGTGTTGTTACTTCATGTAAATCCCTGCATTGGCCAGTAATGGCATTCCAGTCGATTGAATAGATGTCATGAAGATATAAATCAGAGCTAAATTTACTATAGTCTCTAAAGAACTGTTTCTTACACTGCTTTTTAAGTGGCATACCAACCACACAGAAAATTGGCAGATGGTCTGAGATATCAACAGTTACAATCCCAGAAACCAGACTGTTAGTTGTATTAGTATAAATATGATCAATCAACGTTGCAGTCTGACTAGTGATTCTGGTAGGCTTTGTAATTACTGGCAGGAGATCATAAGAATAGAGCATGTCTAGATATTGGCCTGTTTGCTGGTGCATGTGGTGTTTTAATAGATCAATATTCATATCTCCCAAGATGTATGCATCATATTTATTTAAATTTAATCCTTTCATAAGTTCGTCAAGTTTCACTGTAAACTCATCCACACCTGCAGATGGGTGTTTGTAGATACATCCAATTAAAATATGCCTCTTATTATTGCAAGGGTCAATTTTAATCCAGCAAGATTCAACTAGTGGTAAATTGATTTTCAAATCTGGCCTAGGAATAGTTTTAAGAGCCTTATTGGCATAAATAGCGACACCACCTGCAAGAGTGGGTGAGTCAACGTGAAAAAAGTTATAGTTAAGTATTTCTGTATTAGAAATAGAATTTGGGTTCAGACGGGTTTCAGTGATAGCTATAATATCAAGCCCTGAGTCTAATGAGTATAACATGTCATTCAATAGATCCAGGTTTTTTTGCCAGACTTCTTATATTACAGTGAAAAAGAGAGATTCCTTTGCCTTGCCGACTTGTTAGAACATTATTCATCTTAGATATACTATAGTAGTCAGACTGTGGGTTAATAAACATATGATCAGAGTCAGCCTCATCATTTTTATCTGGGTTAGGTAGTAGATTATAAAAATCAGACTCCATTACCTCATGAAATTTGATAGACGAAATACTATTGACAAAGATGAATTCCCTATCATCTAAATCATAGAAGGGTAATAGTTGAAGTGTGTTCATGTTAGGAGGCTACTTGATCAATACATAACACTAAACATAAAATTATTAACTATTACTTATCTGGTCAAGATAATCATCAAATTCCTCATGAGTGTTAAAAACTCGAGTGGAGACATTTCATTCACTTTGAGCATGATCTTGCCATTACTGGTCCACAAATATTTAGCATTGTTCGCTCGTTTGTATTCTTTTATTCGCCCGAAAAGCCTTTTCCGGTAATTAGTCAAAGACTCATTAATGTAAATCTTACTATTTCCAGAATTGTTCGTTTCAGCAGCTGAAGGCAAATGACTGGTGTTTTTTCCAACCAAATTCTTTCGTTTCTTGTAGACTTCCTCCCTCTTCTCTCTTCGGAGAAATTTGACTATCAAACGAGTTTTTACTTTCTGCGTATCAGGAAGCCTGTGGGCTGTTGCAATGTCGCTGTCCTCAATTTCTACTCCAATAAGAGAACCAACTTCTTTGACAATTTGATTAGGGTTGTTTTGAGAGGTAATTGGGACGCCCGTAACCTCCAAACAATCTCTTCGCAAGTATTGCTGCGTTTCATCAAGTGAGCATTCGATACGATAGAGAACATCCTCATGCTTACGAGTCGTTTGCGCCAACTCATCTCTTTTCTCTTCAAGTAAATCCGTGATCTCCTTGTATTTATTGTCAAGTTTCTTTGTTTCACATTTGGAACTTTGCAGGGCTTGGATAACAGTATCATATTTCTTTGATATGAAGTCCTGAGACTGCTCCATAGCATCGCATCTTTCGGTCAGTCGTTTGATGCTTGATTTCAACGCTTGTATCTCTGTCTTAATTTCCCGTCTAATACTAGGTAAAAATTCATCTTTCCACATTCCTCTTAGTTGATCAGCACTTAGATACCTTTCACTAGTCATACTTATCGCAGATGTTGATTGCATTTTTAGATTTCAACAACAGCAAGCAGAGCACATGTCATGCCGCCATGATTATGCAAATAACCTATTACATATCATCTTGTTTTCATTCCTTTAATCTAATATTGTTGTAGTTTGTATTGTGATTGTACTGATAATTACTGGTAATTCTTATTGGTTTTAGTTGTTGTACTTCCTTTGTAATTTATTTTATTTGTTAAGGTGATTAGTTGATCTGTTAACCACGGACTGCGTGTTGCTCCGCCCACCGCGGTTAGCCTTTGCTATTTGTGGGCGGAGACGGACTGAACCTTTTGTATCTGTTTGTATCTGATTACCTATTTTTGAATGATTTATTTATTTTGTTCTACTTTTATATTATTAGGCTCTACGTTGAATAAATTGAATTGACTTTGATGGACCAATACTACCACACCATGTATTCAACCTGAAATAAAGGCTTTGTAAACTATTTCCTTCCTGTCCATTTTAACAATAATTATCAAAATGACTTTCAACTAAACACAACTAGCATAGTTTTCCATTCAAACTGATATAATGTGTTTACAATGGTGTTATATAGGCTCTGGAAATGCAAATGATGTGCATCCACCAGACAAAAACTACAACCAAACCGTGACTCGACAAAAACTCTCTACGCGCGACCAATCAAGCAGAAGCTATTCTAAGTGGTTCTACCTTTTCAGTCCGTGGATAAAATCATAAAGTGTGATGATACAAATTATAGCAGCTGAGCTGAACTTTCCTGCGGTGCCGTTTTATTGTGCTATACGTCCTCGTACTAACTTTTCAACTAGTGGATAAAATCATAAAGTGTGAACATACCAAATAAAGTTACCGAGTAGCACTTTTCCACGGTGCTGCTTATTATTCTGTTCACAGTGGTTCTAACTTTTCAATTTGTGGATAAAATCATTAAGTGTGAACATACAAATTAAAAGCTACTGAGTAGTACTTTCCCATGGTGCTGTTTCTAATGCTGTGACACGTGATTGTTCTAACTTTTTAATCTTTTGATAAAATTCTAAAGTGTGACCATACAAATTAAACTACTGGGCAATAGTTTCCTGTGTTACTGTTTAAGATGCTAATGCTGTTTATATGGCAGCTCTAATCTTTTAATCTTTGATTAAGAATGTAAAGTGTGACCATTCATCTGAGAGCTAATGGGCGCTGTACCTGTGTGTTTTTTCTTTTTTATTAATGTGCAAACAAATACACCTGTATTATTATTACCATTGTGCATTATTGAAATTGCATTTTCCCTGTTCATTCAAATGCAATCAAAATTTATTTGGGTTAGTTAACTTTTCACCGCTACAGTTATTAGTGCACTGATTTCATTACTGTTGAAGAAATTGTTTTGAAAAGATTGGTGTTCCTGTGAGTCAGGGCCACAGCACAGTAACAGCAAAGGATGGTAGTATCACCAACAACAGTGTGATCGTCATCGCAGCTACACCTACAAAGAAACACCAAAGTATTTGGGCTCAAAATCAAGGCCAGGCACATTCTGAACAAGAGGCTACAATTAGCCTAAACTCGGGCTTGCAAAAAACAGTATTGTAATCCCTAATTTAGCGCTAAACAAAAGAGTAGAGAGAAGTCTGTCTTTCTTACATCGGAAGCATTACGGTTAGCCTGTATTGGAGTCTATTTCTTTGCAGTGTATATCCGTAGGCCCCTATCAGATCAACATTAATCCCTTTAAAATTACAAAATTGCTTTACAGCTCAACCATTGAGAACAATAATAATAACACTTGTAAAATATTTATAAAAGAGGAAGAAAAAGAGAGACATAAAAAAAGAAAAAAGAAAAAAAGCCCACGATAGGTGCCAGTCGTAGAATTCAAACCTGGGTTGTTTGCATCAGAGGCAATAAGGTAAAAATAGTGTATTCATTGCAAAATATACTAAGCACACTTGTTTTCGCTTCGATGAATATTTCTGCTGAGTGTTTGAGAAAGGAAACGCTTATCAAACGATATAGGATTTTTCCGCATAAATGCATAAATGGAGTCTCGGTGAAATGTGGGAGAAAAAATAATCTGTTTAAAAATACGTCATTTGAAAAATGAGAAAGAGAGTAAGGTTTCTGCGGTCAGTTTCACGTCACGTAAGTAAAAATAAAATTGCTTATCATTCAAAAACTAATGTCCAGAAATTGAGATATTGTGAAAAATAGTCTCAGGGGTATGTGATGTCCCGTACTTGAGTTATTCAACAAAATAATAGCTTATTATGAAGTCCTCTCCACTCCCAGTGGGAGAATACAACTGATAAAATAATATGATGGAGTAGGACAGCTCACAGTAGAACAGACCCCAGCACCGGAAACTGCGCTGCCTACTCTTTGCGATCATTTTGTGGGTTCTTATAGAGCGCTTTTCAATTGAGTGTCGTAAAACAAAACCAAAGCAATTACTCCAGCCAATCACAACAGAAGTAATCAGTGCAATGAGCCAATCAGAATGCGAAGCAATTACATGTGAACCGGCGAAAAGCGCGGCAAAATACGCGCGTGCAAGACACGATGGGTTTAGTTTTGCTTCTCATTGGTTGAAAAAGTGGCGCGAGTTTTTCCTGGCCAATCACAGAGCAAAGCAATGCAAAACCAAAGGTAAACGAGAATTACTTTTGACACTCAATTGAAAAGCGCTCTTAGTCCTTTTTACGTTTTACACAGGGAGTGAAGGAGAAAAGGCAAACGGCTTTAGTTAACGTCACTGCCCGATAATGTAATCATCTGAACTGGGCATGAAGCAGATGTTGAGCACACAGCCAGCATGATATTATCAATAATATTAAGACCCTGGTTATTGGTCCGGTAATGAGATTGAACCCGCGACCTTCTGCAGTCCAGTGCTTGTCCTAACAGAGCTAATTGAGCGGCGGCGATTGCCTCATGAACCTTAGTTAACCTTTTATAAACTTTTGTTTAAGTAGTCCTTTCCAAACTACAACACAATCAAAAATCAGGTTTCTTCTTACGGTAAGAAGGAGAGGGGGATGAATGTGTTGTCATGATGTATAGCCCTATTCGTAACGTAACAGGCTTGGCAATAATCGTCCTGGAAGTGAAATCTCTTTGATCGGACTTGAGACGAATAACTAAACGTATCAGATAAAAATTATATAACAAGTTTTGATCTTATTATTTGGATATTTAAACATTTAACCGTTTAGATCAGATGTAAAATAAATCTCCTGTCAAACCTTAAATATCATACCTTGACCCGATGCTGATGGTGTTAATGGTGATGGCGATGGTGTTAAAGGTGATGGTGGTGATGCTGCTTGCGAAGGTGACACTGATGAGAATTTTAATGACGACTCTGGTAACGAGGGTGACACAGATGATGAAAGTGATGCGAGTACTGACGTCGATGATGATAGCGAAGATGACAACAATCTTGATGGCGATGTGGAGTGTAGTGGAAAAACTGATGCAGATGTTGATGGTGGCGACGATGGTAAAGAACTTGTCGATGCCAAAACTGAAATCAACGATGATGCTACTGATTCTGAAACGGACGCTGATGGTGACACTAATGCTGATGTTGACACAGATGTTGATGGTGATGTAGATGGTGATTCCGATGTTGACAATGATGATGAAAGTGATACTGAAACTGATGCAGATGATAATGTGAATACTGGTGTTGACACCAATGTTGGTAGAGATGTAGACGGTAAGGCTGACACTGACGCCGATGCTAACAACGACAATGAGAGTGATCCTGAAACTGATGCTGATGACGGCACTGATGCAGACATTGACACAGATTCTAATAGCGATGCAGATGATAATGACAACATTGGCGATGACACCGATGCTGATGGAGATGCAGAAGGTAACGATACTGATGGGGATATCGTTTTTGAGGCTGATCCCGACGCAGATGGTGAGCTGGACTCTGATGCTAATGGTGATACTAACTCTGAAGTTGATAGTGATGGTAGCTTTGATACTGATGGTTGCATTGGCTTTGAAGTTGACGCTGATTCTAACTCTGTATTTGGTGTTGATGCTGACTTGGATGCTGATTGTGATGCTGATGCTGTTGCAGTTAAAGACGATGACTCTGACTGTGACCCCGAGGCTGACGCCAAAGGTAGCACTGAAGAAAGTGATACTGATGCTATTATCGATGCAGTTGCCGATGCTGACATTGACACAGATGTCGATATTGAAGCGGATGATGATATTGATGTTGACTGCGATG
The DNA here is from genome assembly GCA_016490735.1 of Pachyseris speciosa. NCBI lineage: Eukaryota > Metazoa > Cnidaria > Anthozoa > Scleractinia > Pachyseridae > Pachyseris > Pachyseris speciosa. The sequence continues at coordinate 282,044 of JAEMWC010000961.1, read as the reverse complement.
ATGCTAAAGATGGTGTAAATGACAGTGATGATACTAATCTGGGTACAGATGTTGACGATGATGATGCAAGTGGTAAGACAGACGCTGTTGCTGATTTCAACAATGAGAATGACATTGCTGAAGCAGCTGATGATGGTGATGCCGACATTGATGCTGTTGACGACACTGGTTCTGGATCTCTTGGTGATGCTGATACTGATTTTGATTGTGATGCTGTCTGTGCTACTGAAAGTGATACTGACACTACAGTGGATGGTGACGTTGACTCCGATTCTGTAACTGATGCTGTTGGTGGCACTGGCTGTGATGCTGGTGGTGATGTCGAGACTGTGGTGGATGTTGATCCTAACTCTGATGCCGCTGGTGACGCTGACACTGACAGTGATGGTGATAGTGACATCGATACTGATTGTGACGCTGACTCTGAAGATGAAAGTAATGGTAGAACTGTTGGAGATGATGATGAAACTGACATTGGTGCTGATTTTAATGCTGATGTTGGTACTGATGAGGCTGAGGCTGACACTGATGCTATTTTTGATATTGATGCTCGCACGGATGCCAATTGTGATGCAGATGGCGAAAGTGATGTTGATGAGGATGACACTGTTGCTGATGAGGATGAGGATGACACTGTTGCAAATGTTAACAACGAAGATGTAAATAACGCTGAAGTAGCTGCTGATAGTGAGACTGATTCTGATGCAGATGTTAGCAATGATGATGACAATGATGTTGACACTGATATGGATATGGATAACGATACTGATGTTGACACGGATGGGAACAGTGATACAGATGGTGATGCAAATAGTAAGCTTGACATGGACGCCGATGTTGACAGTGATGATGCTGCTGAAACCGATGCTGATTCGAATGCCATTAGTGAGGTTGAAACTAACGTTGATGGTGACGCTGACTCAGATGCTGAAGATGCTGACCTTGTTGTTGATTGTGAAGATGATGGTGACGGTGACTCAGATGCTGATGGTGATGCTAGCGCTGAAGTTGATGGTGATGCTGACCCGGATACTGAGGACGCTGACCCTTGTGTTGATTGTGATTCTAACTCTGAAGTTGATGGTCGCGTTGATGTTGATAGCAACTTTGCTACTGTAGGTGACGCTGAATTTGATTCTGATGGCGATGCTGACACTATACTTGGCGATAATGTTGACTCGGATTCTGTTGGTGGCACTGATTCTGATGATGACGCCGATCCTGAAGCTGAGGCTGATTCGGATCCCCTTAGTGACACTGTTGCTGATTGGGATGCAGATGGTGGAACTGACGATGGAAAGGGTGGTGCAGATGGCGGTGCTGATGTTAATGTTGACAAGGACGTTGATGATGATGATGATGATGGTGGTGGTGGTTGTAGGGCTGACAATGGTGACGACACTGATGTCAGTGATGATGAGGACCCTGATGAGGTCTCTCTTTTTAATGGTGTTTTTGTTGTTGAGAATGGCACTGGTGTTGAGTAACCATTTGCGTACCAGTTTGAGCTTAAGGCGGAAATAGTTGACAAGACAAACAGTGCTGAAATGATAAGATGTGTTCACATAGTATCATGATCACGTGTAATATAAGCTGTGACTAAGACCATGGCAACGTTAAATCATTCATTTGGTGCTGTCTCAACAAGGGGAGTAACCAAATGTGCCTAAAATAACGAACGATAAATTTTGTCAAAGCCTTGAGATGTTTTGGTTGGAGTGGCGGATTTTACCGTTGCTGGTACACAAATCAGCGTTTCCAATGGTAATCCAATATATCTGACTTCCTACGCTTGGAATCATTTTCTGTCTTGAGTGTTAACAGCCAAAGGTTGAATTCTGGACTGAAAAATGAACTGTTAGTTTTTGAAGAAACGGTCACGTGTCACATGCATTGGCCTAAACTTAAGTCTATTGTACTTGAAAATGTGCCGAATTTCGTTTCACTGTAATATTTCCTCTGAAAGAAAAATATTATCGAATAAAAGCCCCTGATGCAGGCAATAATGAGGGTCCCAATGGGGTTAACCGTCATGCGCCCAACAGCCTAAAATTTAATTGTCGCTCGTAAATTGTCAAAAGAGCAGCAATTACTAGAGGTCAAACGGTCTCAAGATATTTCAAACCTCACCATTTCAGCTGCTCGTCTCGGACTACTGGCTCTTTAGAATCGTTTTATTTGGTAAACCAGTTTTTATATTCCCAAATATACTCACGTCATTGTCCTTTCCCCCAATTTGCGCCCAAATCGACAGCACAACTTTAAAATTAATTCCGTTTGGAAATACTTCCGGTTTCAAAATATTTATGTTTTGCGGCATTGGTCTCGTGTTTATGACGATGCCATTCCCTGCTCATTCCCTATAAATTCACTTAATTTTATGCGTAAAAAACCAAAACAACTTCCAGAACAAAAAAGTTAATATTAACTTGAACTCATGGAAGAAAATGTCCTCTTGGTAACCGTCAACCTTCGATAAAATTTACCCCTCAACCGTTAAAGCTCCCCCCCACCCCCCCCCCCCCCATTGCAATGACACCCTCATTAATCTGTTTGAGAGCCAAATTTTATTGACCATTAGTTAATTACAGCAATGAAAGATGCTCACTTGACATAAATGGAACATGATGGTAAAATGGAAACCTCAACCTCGCTCCCAGGGTTCCGACTAGGAGAGAACCCTGGGAACGAGATTTTGGAAACCAATGGCAACGGAGAAACAAAAATAAACAGCTAAGGAAAAAATTTAACAGCGCTTCCTCAAATTCACTAGTTTTCGTGTTGAAGGAAAACATATAAAACAATTCAACTTTTTTTTTACGACGTTTTGTTGTCTCAAGTTTTTATCAAGTGCAACTAGCTGCAAATTTTTGACGACATAATCGACGTTTTTTTTAATAAATGGGAATTTCTGCAACTTAACGTTCAGGATGCCACGTTTGCTAGGAAATTATCATAATTTTCTAGATCACTAACCCGTAGAGGAAAACGAAGATACTAAGGGAGGTTTTTCACCCATTTTTCCCAAACTTCTTTCACTGTTATGTTCATCTGTCTGGGAACACTTAAGCTTTGGAAACAAAAGTAATTTGATACAAAGTCTACTAGCGGCAGGGAAATCCAATGCTTCTGTTTTCAAGCGTCCATTAGAAACATTTTCGCAGTTCACAATAATTTGTCTTCAATATGAAAACCTGGGACCTGGAATTGCATTTAACGATCAAACCCAACAAAAGCTTGCAAACCGTTCATCAAACTGAACTCGAAAAGTTAAAATTGCTTTACTGAGTTTACAGAAATTCTCCAGTTTAAAAGCCCCCACACGATGTGAAAAAACCGGAAAACGCCTTTCATATAGAAATCGTTTCCCCCAATCTGATCGCAGATTAGTAGCTGGAAATCCCCCTTTAGAATTCCAATATCTTTCTCGAGTTAAACAAGAGTTCGAGTCCTCTATAACCCAGCGAACAGCGTCAGAGAAAACAAATTCCGCTTTTATGGAGTTTTTGTTTAACCAGTGAAACTAACAAGAAAGAAACTTACCATACATTGCTATTTGAAATGAAAATTTAAGGGATATCTTTTCTGATTCCAGTATTATGTAGTTTCTCGCCACGCAACTTTTGCTAAACAAGGTTTGCGACAACTAGGTGCAGTATTTAAAATAAACCTAGGCACAGGTACAACTGCCAGTCTTCAATTAAGTCCATTCTAAGACGCAAATTGGGTTTTGTTTTGTCCTTATAATATTGTAATATCCACCTGTCGACCATATGTAACCTAATAGGACCAAAACATAATTTCGCCTGTCCGAATCAACAGATTGCCATGCAAGTGAGAATATAAGCAGTTATCAACCAAACAGTTTCTCTTCGTAATAACAGGACGTTTCTGATGATGTTACCACCAAGTTCTGTGAACTTATCAGTTTATCATACCGCATTTATTGGCTTATATGGCACTCTCCACCAGTCACTTGGTACGAAATCCGCTTTGCAGATCGAGTTGTTAACGCTTCAGTGAAGAGTTGAAAGGAGGTCGAAAAATCCAACCTTGTCGAATGCGTCAGAACATAATGCACATGTCATCGGCTTCCCCGTGGGGTCGACCCCCGGGCCTACCAGGGAGGTATGTGGGGGAATACAAAGAGATGGATGGGATTCTTTGCCCGAGGGTAGGAGAAAATGTTGACATTGTTCTACAATCAAAGATTAGGTGGTGGGAGAATTCACAAGTTTGAAAAGGATGTCACCGGAATTTTCAGCTGAGAGACACGTAACCCAGGGGACTTTGTCTTGAGAGATTCCCCGACCCCCGGGGAAATTTCTCAAGTTTGCTTGACTGATTTTACAATTCCCCTGGTTAGCCCGGGGACACACAAAACGAAAGTGGAATGAGTGCAAACGTTGAATTTAAAACACCAGAGACTATGTCAATTAGAAGCGAGCCGACGTATTCAAATATTTATGATTTCCTAACCTACGCCTGGTAAATTATGAATGAGTTTTAGAATTTCGTGTGACCGTCCTGTCGTACGAACAACCTATTTTTAAAAGCCCATTTATGTTTCCTTAGCTTAACCAGCAGTTTCAGTTTTAGCGTCTGGCAAAGCAAACAAAACTAAAAAAAACACGGATGTTTCACAAATGCTATCAAATGAAGGTCTTTCGACCGGGGGAAAGAAAAAGTTGTCTTCTGGAAATAATAGCACCAGTCATTAATCATTTTAACCCCTGTTGTGTTGACTCTGACATGTCGTTTAACGCATTTTATTTTAGCGAGGTTCCGGTATCGGCTTTATTATCGGACAAATAAAAGGAAGTAACGTTACGTTGGTGGATGAATTCTTTCTTTTGGCCGCTGTTTGTTCACTTGATGATAACAGTATAGTTTACATCACTTTGGAAGTTGGAAGGCGGCATTTTCTAAACTTTCGCAAGTTAATATATTCGTGAAAAGTTTTCCCGCAAACATTTATTGAACAATTTTGCCGTCTTAAGATTCTAACTAAGACGGAGGAAAGTGGAGAGGAAGAATCGGATAAATACTGCTGCTCCTTCTCAACCGCCATTAATGAAAGAGTGAAGAATTGAGTCCTGTGGCCGCATGTTTGTTATTCCGCCGTACCGAAATGCCAAACTTGCTTAACTGTTCGCACGCACGTAATTTTCCAAATGGTTTTAACCACAATGTTCTTAAGTTCCTTTTTTCTTTAATACACAACATAGTTCGTGTGCTTTACACGACCAGAGGCCACAAAAACGATTACTGAAATCTGATGAAAGATATTCAATTGTTTACGCGATTATCTGACCCGCCACTGAAAAAATTGAAACCCGTCTAGTACGACTGTTGAGAGTAAATTTTCCGTGAGTTGATTTAATGACGCAGCATCTTCATTGCTTTAGTCTCGAATTAAATAAAATATTAACAAATAGACGTCTTTGTCCTTTACTTTCTTGCATCGCACTTATACTTTGATGGACCAATACTACCACACCGTGTACGTTGATACTTTAATAGTGGTGGTGCCAAACGAATGCCCAATCGTGCGTGAACAATTTTGAGTAATTTTCTCGCCATAATAGGTTACCATAACAACAGTATCAGCTAGCTGTAAAGTGATAACACCAAAACCAGCTCTGCGAACCCTAGTTTTTTTTTAATAATCGAGCAGTTACAACTTTATGCAAAGTGGAAGGAAATTTGGCGCCAATTTGAATTTTCGAAAATTCAAGGTGATTCCGAATTTTTTTTATCCATTTTTAACCCGGAAAATGGCAATTTACCATTTCTGAGTTGTAAGTTTGAAGCTGATTTCACTTCTTCGCTCGTTCGCGGGGAAACTGGAGTGGAAAATGGCGGAGAGGAGAGAGATTTTCCCTCCCCGATTTTCGTCTCTCTCTCTTTCCCAGAAGCGATTGCTTATAATGCGTTTGAAAGATCTGGAGAGAATAAGATGTCAAGGGATAGCGATCTCCTTGTATCGATAAAAAAAGCCTTAACAACAAACCAAAGCATTCCATCCTCAAATATTTAGGTATACCTATAACTAAGTTAGACTGCGAGTAGTCTCTAATTTTCGGCGATGGATTGTGGGGCCGATGAAGTACACATACGCGCGCAAAATGCGAGGAGACGCGAGGCAGGATGGGAGCGCCGAATTTTGGGCCCTCCACTGGCGTCGCGTTTCCTCGCGATTTCGCGCGCGCGCGTACTTCGCCTGTCCACAATCCATCGCCGAATCGCAGTCTATAACTAACCTGGTAACCAAAGCGAAACGGCCAACCGTGCGACGCTGGTGCTAAACCCAAAGAAAGCTGGTCGTTAGCAGACTCCGTCAGGTGCGTTCGAACATTTCTATCCTTCCATAACAGTGTGATTCGCGTAAGGCCCCTTAAAATTTGAAAGAACTTAAATTAAAGAGTATCTTAGAGAGCCACTGAGCAGTACTGCCCTAGAAATTCTCCTGGCTTAGCGCGCTGAAAAATCTTTGAACTCGGCGGGAATTTTGTAAACAGCATATCTTAAATACCTGCTTGAATCTAACAGACATGGCAGTCGTATACTTTTAAGTATACCAAAAAAGATTTGCATGAAAACATCCCGATTGCCACATCAAGCTCGAGTTGTTTGGTTCGAGAACAGGTAATTTGATCCAGTGAATGAATCTCCATCCATTTGATCCGTTGAAGAGCGACTTAGTTTATGCATGAATTTTCAGTGTTCCGCAAAACTTCCAAGACTACCGTATTTTCTCTAATGAGCGCCCTCCCCCGAATAAGCGCCCACCCTGTAGGCCAAAATAGCAAATAAGCGCCCTCCCCACCCCCCCCCCCCGAAAATAAACGTCCTTATTCCACGCTCCCCTCGCTTTCTTAGTAGGGATACAAGAAAAACCTGTTTCCATTGCCACTTTATTTGCAGTCTTTTAAGCTTCAACTACACCAGCATCAGTGCATGTAGGAGAACAGTCCCCTACAGTCATTTCTATCTCCTTGTGTTTCCAGAGTTCTTCTACGTGCATTGTCCAAAATAAAGTTA
>JAEMWC010000961.1:262500-267500 GCA_016490735.1 Pachyseris speciosa | reverse complement strand
TGCAGTTATTTTGGGATTTGAAGGCTATGATTGAGGAGGGATTGGCTTATGACTTAAATTGCAAAAACTCAAGAAACAAACAAAAGTATCTGATCCATTGTTTATGTCTTGTTTGAGTTGGTTCAGTTTTAGGCAATAGTCAAAGGCTAATGTTATATCTGAATCCAGGCCTTTAAACCACAAAATAAGTGCAGATCTTCAATTCTGACACCATAACCAGTGTGCATGTCAAAGTAGAGCAAAATTAATTTAGAAAGATTTGTATTTTGAGACAAAATGTTTTTTATGCCCCTTTTGCAGTAAGCCCTTCATATGAACTACTTCAATGAAAAGGGAAAAGAAACAGCTGGGGACAACTCTGCAATGGACTAGCATACCAGAAATTTGGACCATGTCATAGAAAATAAATGTATACAATCAGACTGCAGGAAAGCAGTAATGTATATTCGTCAATATTCCAGCCAGCTTTCCCATCCCACAACTTAAAGTCCTACATTGCACTGATTGTACAGGGTTATGTATTTTCTGTGGTGGGATGTATCATACAGTACCCCTCAAAAATACATGCAAGTGAACACACTCTCATCTTTCAAGAGGCTTAAAAATCTGTAAGAACAAAAGCTTCAAATGTGGCAAAATGTGGTATGCATCAAGAAACCACAGTTGTTGAAGTGCTTGTTATGAAGGAACTGATCAGCAAATTGACTCCTTTGAGTTACCGAGATAGTTGAATTAGGCATGTTCACTAACGTGTGTTTTTAGTTTTTAAAAGTCTACATTAACTTATAAAGATTGAAAAGAGGGTGAGTTGCGCTTTAAAACCATAGATCGTTTGGTGTTCTGTCAGATACATATATGTATATAGTAAAATTTGTCGATCATCAAATCACGATAGAAGTGAATGTGCAAAGAATACAATAAATTTTGCAATGCTATCTTGAGGGGTGAGGAGCTTCAAGGAACCACAAGAAATGTGGGTGTGGTCCTTCTTCCCTTTTCCATTTTTGCATAATGTTATTGTGAGTTCACGCAAGTGATCTGAAGAAAAACGATGACTGCTCAGAAGGCAACATAGCTGCAGTTAACCCATCAGCTCAACAGAGAGGCCCAGGGTTGTTTACTTTAATTAATAATATACATGAACATATTTCTTGATTCTGATTGGCTAATAGAAATGCAGTTTTCAGGAAACAAGATGCAAATAAAAAGGTACAGTGCAGGAAAAAGGAAATAAAATGTAAGAGGAAAAACAGAGGATTCTGATTGGTAAATAAACAAAAGCACTGCACTGAAATTGAGCCAATCAATGCAGCTGACTGGTTAGCTCAGTTGTATTTTGTGAGTCTTTGAAAAATTTACTAGACTAGTAAATTTTTTCAAAGACTCACAAAATTAAAAGTGCTTATTTTATTCCAAATTGAATGAGAAAAATCAATGTGATTACTGTAAAAACTTGTGCAATTTGTGTTATGGTGCTTAATAAAAATAATTCCAAAATGCACTTGAAATCATGTGATTACAGTACCTATACAAACTGCCACACTGGCAGCAAAGAATGAGGATTACTGATGCTGCATATTAAGGAACTACTTTACTTAGCACAATGTGCGCACAAGTGGGAAACATGTAAGGAAGTTACAGCTGACGTTCACAAATAAATTAATGTGTTCCAAACCTTAAACCAGCATCTGGGTAAACCACACTTTGATCAGTGCACACATGCACTATTCACGCTTACGAAAAGATGGGACGGGAAGGGAAGGCTTGATAACTCACTATATATTTATCTAAAAGGGGGGCTAAGCAGAGAATTTACTGTAAAGTTTATAATTATTATTAAGCATTACACACCTGGAGGAGAGTAGTCTAGTTGAGTGTAAGTTGCCTTAAATCCCTGGAAGCTTCTACCAGCAGGAAGATTACTGAAAAACCGCACTCGCAAGCGTTCATTAGTGGAATAATATATCAGCTGTTGACTAGATTCCTTAACACCACATTTTATTCCGCTTGCAGTACCATCTGCATCATTGTAGCCATCCATAATTTGCAGGTAATCACATGTGCATGAACCATCTTGCCCACAACTTTCAATGTTCATGTCTGTAACTTCTAACTTCAAAGGTTTACCCTTTGGTGCAGTAATTTCCCAATGGCAGTCCTGTTGGCTTGGATAGTTCCGTGGGAAGAATGGACTTGTGATTTCACCTGATGAGTCCGTCAAATTTGCTGCACTGGGGCACACTGACGAGAACAAGCAAAAATTTGTTTATTGATGAACAAGAGCACTGTTTAATACTGTTTGTTTTAAATTAATCCTGCATATTTTTTTGGTCAGATGTTGTTTGGTAACACAACACATCCAATCCTTATGAACTCAATATCACATGAGCACATTGCTACATGTTAGAATCTATTCAGTTGCCAGTAAGTGTGATAAAACCAAAACCATGTGATCAGTAACCACTGTATTGCAGCTTTTTTAATCATGAAAGTTGTATGCCCATTACCCAGTGCATTCTGCTTTCATTATACAAGAAATGACACACAACGTTTGCCATTCAGTAGCGTTGCTGGCATTTAACTGCTAAATCCTTTCCGCAACGAATAGGATAGGGTCCACAGCCATGACAGCTTGTTAATTCATCACATAGTACCGGGCAAAAGTTAGTGGACAGTTTCTGTCAAATCTTCATTCTTGACTTGACCGTCAGCTGATGATTTTTGCAGGAATAGAGTATAGAGGATTGACTAGTGATTATTGAGAATCAAGTTGAGGATCAAGTCTTGTGACAATTGAGAAAATAATGCGCTTGTCTCTTGGCTGATTCCTTGTCAAACAAGAAAAGAGGATACAGATACAAGAAAGTCTTGCATTCATCTTTTTCAAGCCATTTTTCATTGAAATGACATTGTCCAGCAGAATAAACCTTGGTAGCTACTGAAATAATTATGTGTGGGTGATTTAGCCATGTGCATTGCTCATTTTCCATTATGTGTATACGTGAAAATAAGGCAAAGGCACTGGTAACCATTGTTGACCACAGAGCACATGACAGATTGTCATTGAAATGACTTTTGTGGCTTATTAGTTTTAGGTTTTCAAATATAAAAATGTAGTCAAATAAAAATTCAAGGACTTTCAAGGGCCAAAATGATTAGTAGTATGAGTAGTATTCAAGGACTTTCAAGGCCTAGAAAATGTTTATCAAAATTCAATGGTTTTCAAGGTGCATACTGATGGGTGTCTGTATGAATCCTGCAGTGGATACAACTGCAGTCACATACAACCTAAGAAATACTTTGATACAAAGTACAGTACATCACTTACCTGTACACCCCAATTGGTGGATACAACAGTTACTACAACTTGATCACAATCCCTACAGTGTACAACCCAATAATTTGTGGTTTGTTTTACGGGAGTTAAACCCATTAACTCTGCAGAGGTCATGGGTTCAAATGCCATACAAGCCTGAATTTTTTCTCAGGTTTTACTTTCACTACTGCTTAAGTAGTGTTCATAACTGCGATGATCACTTACATCTTCATTTCTTAATCTGCAGTTCAAAGTAATAATTATTAGATTTTCATACAATTTTATTCTCCCTCAAAGAAATCTGAGTTGTAAAACCAAAATTGACACTTGTGGCCTTATTATACCACCATACCTAACCCCTCAATAATTATTACAAGTAATGCTGAAAAAACTCTTTTTAAGAACATGTATGCTACTTACACATTTCATCAGTGATGCTTTCATAAGTTAAGTTAAATCCAGGGCGACGATTGCTGTATGTGTCCAATGTAATAGTCATAAACTTCCCTGAAGAGTACACAGGAGGAGGAATCTGTTGACCACAGAGCTCGAATGGGCTCTTGTTATCATCTGATGCCACATTGGTGATTGAAAGACGGGCACCTGTAGATTGACTTGTACAGAATGTTTCACGATTTGTTTCCAAAGTGAAGGCATGGAAGGTTAACTTGATTCGCCCGCTGGGAACAGTAATAGTCCAGCTACAGGCTGACAATGATGCTGGGAAATAGCTTGGAAAGTCAGGACTGGATACAACTCCACTTGATTCATTAAAAGAGACTCGACAAGCTGCAAAAAAAACAAAAACAAAAACTCAAACACACAGAAAACACAAATGGCCTTGTCTAACGCCCTGCCTGAATTTTAAAATCTCCCGTGTTGGTGTTTAACTTGCTAATTCTCGGCCTTGATTTCACTGCCGGTATTTTGTCAGGGATGATGTCTTTCATCTGGTTTTCATTTTATGTGCTGTCGCTACTTTTTGGGCCATGTTATTTGTTGGAATTTACCCTGGCGGGCCTCTTGTCTGTCAAATGTTCTTAAGAAGGCAATTTTGTGGTGACATTCATAAGACAGGTGACTGCATACAATGTGGAGTACCACCAAATGTCTGGGATGTTACAGTCAAAGCACCTGAGGCAGAACGCTTCAGACATTTTGACTGTAATATGTTTACTGACAAAAGACAAACAATGAGCTGAGGATTCAAATAAATATTTATATAAATTATTACCTATTGATTACAATTCGTTAGCTATCTTTATAGGGAAAGGTTCAACATTTTCCTCACTAGTGGTTTTGAGTTTTTGAAATTTGGAGAGGATTTGGGGGTTTACAAGAAGGTCATGTTATTGGAGCATAAAAAAACAAGTAGAATCTACGCACATTGAACAGTGTATGCGTTGTGGTTCAATTTTATCCTTGGTTCTATTTTTATTTTCCTTTATTTTGTCCTCATTATTATACATTACCAGGGCTCAAAATAACTGCCGGTCAATGGACAATGTCCGGTCAAGATGATGATTTGTCCCGACGAACTTTCAGTTTGCCGGTCATTTTGAGCGGGCTTTCAGTTATTAGTTGCATTTTTATACTACCTACCGTAGATAAACACTAACATGATAAAATATATCATGTTCGAAAAGAACAAGAATTTTCAATATAATGGAATGTGCAGTCAATG